>PQWD01001165.1:0-125701 GCA_019425675.1 Leucinodes orbonalis
ATGAAAAGTTTATAATGTTTGTACAACATGGTAGAGCTTGTTTTTCCATTTTCAGTGGGACTTTTTAGTAGTCGGGTTTTTAGTTTATTTTAAATTATATATTTTTATTGTGACATTATTTTATATTACCAAAGAAAAATAATGTAGACTAAATCATAAAACAAATTCGTGCAATAGACGTATTGTTCACACTACTACGTTTAAAATTTAAAAAAATACGTTTCGGCAAAACTTATTCTTCAAATATACGAGGAAAGCGGGCCGAGTCCTTGGCTTATATTATAAATAACTAATTAACACTTTAAACTTTATTCTTATCTCCTCAACGTGACAGTTATAACTATCCTTAAAATAGACGAAGGGCTATCATATGCTGGAGAAACGGTTAATTATTCGACCAGCTAATACGAGGGCTGCCTTTAAGTCGTTTCGTTTAACAACCTCCCGCGATTATTCAAAATGAAAATGAAAAGTGTTTATTCAGTTTAGGTCCTTAAAGAACACTTATGAATGTCAAATGAAGCTACCACTGGTTCGGGAGGTAGTTTTCCACTGAGAAGAAACCAGCAAGAAACTCAGTAGTTACTCTTTTCAAAAAAAAATTGTTTAATACATAATCATTTGTAATCAAAATAATTATATAAAGCAAATTATATTTTAATTTTTATCATATTAAGTATTGGTAAAAATATAATAATCTACAAAAGTACTATTAAGCAGTTAAGTATTATATAAATTTAAATAGATGATAACAAAAAAAAAACAAAAGTAGTGCAGGCGTGGAAATCAACATGTCCATGAGTTTTTATCATTTATATGATCTTCAATGCTATAGTAAGCTTTTTTTAATAAAATCGACTTTACATGAGACTTAAACTTATGCAGGGGTAAATCAATTACATTTTGTGGTAGCTTATTAAATATTTTAATGGGATGGGATTAACCCACAAATGAGTTCCCAACCTTATGCAATCTAAGATTTGGAACGGCAAGTTTGTGTTTGTTCCTAGTGTTCAAACTATGATTATCTGACTTTTTTGAAAATGTAAATTTTTGTGTACATAGATGACGCAGTCTAGAATGTACTGAGACGGTAATGTTAAAATATTTATTTGTTAAAATAATTCCCTTAGTGAGTCACGTGATTTAAGGCCGTATATGGCACGGATGGCTCTTTTCTGCAATACAAAAATTGTTTGTAGATCAGCAGCAGACTCCCACAAAAGTAGACCATAAGACATCACGCTGTGAAAATAGCTAAAATACACAAGTCTTGCAGTCTCAATATCAGTGAGACTTCTTATCTTCCTTACAGCATATGCAGCGGAACTAAGCCTTCCTGCCAAAGCCGCAATATGCGGACCCCACTGCAATTTTGCGTCTAATTTTATACCCAGGAAAACGGTTGAATTTATTTCTTCCATGAGTCCTTCATCCAAAGTGTTGATAGTATCTACCTGCCTTACATTAGGCATTGTGAACTTAATACATTTAGTTTTCTTAGATTTAAGAAGCAAATTATTGGTCGTAAACCAACGTAATACCTGAGAAAGTATAGTATTTACATCTTCAAAAGTTTCTTTTTGTCTATCCACGTTAAATATAAGATCATCAGCAAATAATACAGTTTCACATAGGTTTTGAGTATAATAAGGTAGATCATTTATATAAATTAGAATAATAAAGGTCCCAATATTGAGCCCTGGGGAACGCCCATCAGTAAAAGGGCTCCGCTGGAACTTGTTTCTCCGTTATTAAAATAATGTATATGCCATTTTCATCTTTTTAAATTTAGAATTCGATCACAACAATGTTTTCAAATTGGTCGAACTTTATAGTACCGTCTGTACAAAGATGACAAGTCGGTAGTAAAAATGGAAATATCTATGGAAAATTTGCGTGCGATAATTTTCTACAACCTTAGATAAACAATAAACTCTCTAGATGCACAATCACGAAGGAATCTAATTTACATGACCTACGATTCGATTTGAATTCTAACGATTAATTTGCTAGACACCTGTTCTGGCGACCTGCCAACATCTGGAAACAATGCAGCACTCATTTGTCATTAATCGCCGTACTTTTTGGGGGTAATAAAAATCGTTCCAAGAATAACCAATCGCTTGCAAAATTCAATAGAGTCAGGCAACGCCGTACCGTATTAAAATAGATGTATGTATATTTCTGCAATTCAGGCGTGAGTTTTGTAAACATTTTAATCACTATCAGAAGTGTTTGCATACATATACTTTGATAGAAAAATGGGCACGGATTGAGAAAAATTTAAAATGATAGTTTGGGTAAATCAGGAGATTTTCAAATAGCGCGGAAGGTATCCTTATGATAAAAAAGTCACAATAAATTATATAAAAATTCAGGATAACAGACAGAGCTTATACTTTTTTTATAATATTTTTTAAATTATAAAGAGATGTAGGATTATAATCAACATGTCCTAGAATCCTTACCATTTAAGTAATCTTCAATTTCATACAAATATAAAATAAATATCCACTGACATTCACACAGCGCTATCTATCCACAAGTTAAGCGTGAAGCCTGTAATATGGATACTAAACAACGGATTAAAACCCATATAATGTGAAAGTGTGTTTGTCTGTCCATTTTTCACGGCAAACCGCAAAGACGCGATTTTTTTATTGGAGATAAGGGATACTTTTTGCCTAATTATAGCCCCACTTTCCTAAAATGTGTGGGGGAGGGGATATTTTATACAGTATTCCGTATTTTCAAGGTAAACAGCTTAAAATTGGTATGCGGATTATTTGCCACTACCAAAAAAATCTTGTTTTTTTCCGCAAAATTGGTTCCAAAAGCTGAGGTTTAAATTTTAGTTAGTATTTTCAGTTTTCATGGTAGAAAGCTAAAAATCAATGGAAAGACTATAAATCTAGAGCAGCGTAAAATAATATCCTGATTTCGTAACCAAGAGAGAGAACCGTGTTTCGTGTGTGTTTTAACGCAATGAATCCGCTGGTAAAACCCTTGGTGTAGTAGTCGACGTCTCAACGTTTAATAGGAAATAATAATAAAGAGCAATAAGGTTATGAATTTGGTTATGCCTTAACCCGATAATTTTTAAGTTACTAAAACGGCGATGCCGAGTTTATTGGTCCTTCGATTCTGTTAACATCAATTAACTATAATCAATTAACACTTATATTATGATTTGTATTTACGATCCGCCGCATTATTTGCAATAAAAATGAATTTTACTCAAATTCGCCCCAAATGATAAAATATTTTTATCTCGGCTCCAGTAATTAAGCTTGTCTCACCTTTAATACCGTGATTCTTTTAATGCTAGGGATTTATTATTCAGATAACACTGATTGTCGGTATCACACTAAAACCATAATCATACACTGATTATTATAATAATATGTGTTATAACAAACATGTGTAGTTGTTGTGTAGATTGTCTCTGCAGAACCTACTAGAATATTTTAGTCCTTGACATGCCTTCATGTGTTTAGTTAAGGCTTTATGGAAGCGATTACACTAGGATTATGTTTAATTATTTTAAATAAATACTTGAGACAAGAAACGACATATTCGTATATTTACCGATATGTAGAATTCGTTGAAGTTAGTTGGTAGAGTAAGGCCGTGTATATTAATAAGCTTGGGTGGATCTGCATGAGATTTAGATCTCATACAGAATGCTGTGAAAGAGATATCAGTTTCTTTTCACAGAGCAAACCTTTTATGTGGTCATGTTGGTCAACATTTTACATTAAATGTTTCGGTGGGATGTTATTATTTCCTTGTTTTACATACTATTTAGTATTTAGGTGATTTATTTACTTGAATACTCAATAGATATCAAATTCTAACTTGTCCAAGTAGGGATAATCACAGATTAAAGGTATTCTAAGCGTCCTCGTCCAATATCAAAGGTGTCACGCTCATGAACTCAGATATAGGTGCCTCATTCAAAGACCAGAGGGAAAGTTTTTGTAAATGAAAAAGGTTATATCTTAGTCGTCATCTTAAAAGCCGTTAATAATGCAGGGGACTTAGGGACCCGTACTGCGATTTCATTATTATTATAATAAGTGTAACATTCTTTTTACGTTAGTGGCTTATCAAGCCTACAATTCTCTGATTATTTAATCAACGTTTCCCATGAGGCAATTTTCCATCGTCCATTGGTAGTGGTTCTGGCATCAGATTGGAGGATTGGATGGTGGCATGGAGCACCTGGTTTTGTACCCTTGTTTTGAGTACTCAACGACCAAGTTAACAACATTAACTATAATAATAAAGAAATCGCAGTAAGGAACCTTATACTTGGTACACCTTTGTCTAGATTTCATTACATTTTAGTGGTATACAAGCAGCTCCATTAAGATTTGCCTTTTTTCAACAGAATGATTTTCGTGGGATTTAACTTCTTTTTGTAGAAACGTGGACATATTTATTTATTTTATTAGATTTTCTTGTTTGAGTTCTGATATAAATAAAGTGGCCCACCAAGATGATTTTTTTTCTAAAGGCGGTATGTCGGTCACTAATAGTTTAGTAGGGCTCTTGTTTTTTTTTCAAATCAGGGCCACCAGACTCACCAGGTACTCACTTCCCCGATCACTCGGCTAAACATAACGCAAAGCGTTGTTTCACGTTGGTTATCTGTTAGGCCGTGGTATACTCCGGACGAGCCGGCCCATTCGTGCGGAAACATGGTGCTCCCACACACTAATTCCCCATAGTAAATTTAATACGGGAACTCGAAGACAACTTAACAATTAAGTCATCCAAAAAAACAAATTTTCATCAAATACAAATTATATATACTAGCGAAAGGTAATTTTACTGTACCGCCATGACAATGTAAATAGAGTACAGTACTAAATCCAAATGTGAAGTAGTAAATCAAAATGTTCATTAATTCGAAACTCGACCACAATTTCCAAGGTATTCAGAACCAGTTGAGAGACCAATTAAATTCTCTCAGTTTCTCCTGGAAATGGAATTTATTTGCGAATAAGTATTTTCCCTGTTCGACCTCTTTTTATTTGCTTACATAAACGGGGCTTTTCCTTAGATACAACATACATATGTAATAGAAGCTTAATTAACTGTTCTTTTATATAATATCTTTATTTAAAAAAGTAAATGCTCCGAAATCTATGTCAGAAATATTATATCTTTACGTTTAGTTGCAACAAACAACGTATACGGTTGTTTTCTTAAGCTTCTCAATCTCACTCACCTACTTATTTCTTATGCCAGGGCAGTCGAACGAGAGAGCGATTTTTGTCCAGTCACAGAGTCAGTTTGCTAAAATCAGTTTCCCTCCATCAATAAAAAAGCGTCGTATTATTTATATAGGTACATACAGAACTTGAAGAAGACTAGAATTTGTGCCGTTGCAGTTTATGTATAGATAAAAATAAAATTGGAGTCTCTGTTGGTGATATTGAAATAACTGTGTTTACTACATGCATACGGTACTACATACACCAAAATATGTTTTTAAAATTTTTGTCTGTCAAGACTACAAATTACAAACATTTGTGTGCATGAACATACTCCGTTTGTATTGATTTGAGTGTTTCTATGTATAAAATGTACCTATGTATAAACAAGAAAAATATATAAATATGTACGTATATCCTTTGTTTAGTACCTACTCATATTTCAAGCTTATGCTTAGTTTGGGGGCAAAAACTCTGTATAAATATCAGTGGATATTCATACTTATATTTAAAGGTGAAATAATTTTAAACAATTCTTTTGAATGAATCAATACATTGCGCGAATGTATGCAGCAAATGTATGTAAAGGTATCAGCGCAGATTAACATATCGGAGATAAATTCTGCACAGATATCAGAGCAAACTTGGATCTCTACTGAGCCGTTTCCTACACATTCCATTTTCCGTTCGAGTGTGCATCGGCATTGGCCACGGAAAAATACGATATTCTATTTCAAATAAGGATGATTATTTATATGCATTTCAATTACTTGAATTATTTTATTAACAATTTTAAATAGGGTGTAATTTGGAATAGCGTAGTTCGACCCCAAAAAGATTGCAAGAAGAGATATAAATGGCGAAGAGCCTCTCTGGGAAGTTGCCCTTAGTGATGACAATGTCCAACGTGATCGAGAGCGAATTAATGTCAAGCTGGTAATTGTTGATAAGCGTTATAACAGCAAATGTTTGTGCCTTCGTATACCTTTATTATACAAGAAGCGTTTATAAAAATATAAATAAAATCTTTCAACTAGGAAATGTATGTGTATGATACCTAGTGATAGTGTGTATAAAAACAAACAGTTTCCAAAAGATATGTTTATTCTTTCACACACAACAAAAGAATTTCTCAACTGCATGCTTACAATAAATATTGATACCCTTTGATACTTTACTAATTAATCAACAAAAGCATTCATAAAGGTAGTGCAACTGCACCACTTCTGGATGAATTAATGTTATATTGACAGTATTGACACTATAACATTTCGATCCAATTGTTACAAAACATTTTAATACAAGCATAAGCCATTTGACAACTTAGTTTTATATAATACAGTTATTTCATAAAATATGTTAAAAAATGATACTAACCGAAAACTTAAGGACAACTGTTAACTTTGTCTACAAATCAAAGATGGCGACACTGTTAAATGTTTAAACATGTTTACGTAAATACATTAGACAATTAAAACTTTTTTTTTTTTATACTATAACAGGCAAACGAGCAAACGGCTCATCTGATGGTAAATGTCACCGCCGCCCATGTACATTTGCAATACCAGAGGGCACTGAAATGCGTTGCCGGCCTTTCAGCAGGGAATACGCTCTTTTTTTGAAGGTCGCCGGTCGTATCGCTCAGGAAATATCTCCGGCAGCAACTGATTCCACAATTTCGTCGTTCGTGGCAAGAAATTACGACAAAAACGCACTGTCGAGGACTTCCCTTCATCTAGGTGGTGAGGATGAAATTTTTAGTTTTGCCTCGAAGTGCGGTGGTGAAATGTAGCAGCCGGAACGAGTTCGAATAATTCCTCAGAACACTCCCATGATATACGCGGTAGAAGATGCAGAGCGAGGCACATCTCTACGCAAACCTAAAGCATCGAGCCGATCGGAAATAACCGGATCGTTGACGATCCGAGCAGCGCGTCTTTGAATGCGGTCAAATGGAAGAAGCTGGTAATGAGGCGCACCTGCCCAAAGGTGGGAGCAATATTCCATGTGGGGACGTATTTGCGCCTTATAAAGTTGCAAACGATGGCCCGACATGAAATATCGCTTCGACCTGTTTATACAAGCTTCTTAGAGGCCAGTTTGGCTTTATCATCCAAATGACCGCGGAACTGGACACTGCTCGAAATGTCAACACCGAGAATTCCAATACTGGCTGCAGGTGTTAGGGAGTATCTTGGAATTAGGCGATACGACAAATGGCGTTTTTTTGGCGGTAAACGCGCAAACTTGTGTCTTAAGGGGGTTAAACTGAACCAAGTTCTGACGACCCCAATCGGAGACCCGGTTAGAGAACTCTCGACCTTAGACACAAGTTGATTTCGGCAATCAATGACGTCTTCCTGAGAAAGATTTGCACGACCGGTATATAAGGCATCACCCGTACTATCATCTGCATAGCAATGAATGCCACTTATCAGTAGCATATCATTAATATGCTAGAGAAATAGCGTAGGCGATAGCACACAGCCTTGCGGGACACAGCGTCCACAGATTTAGAGACCGAGCATGCACCATCGACAACGACTCTGATGCATCGATCTGATAGGAAGCTGGTAACCCATTTGCATAAAGTCTCAGGAAGACAGCTTAGAGACGAGTGCTTTATGCCATACCCTATCAAAGGCTTTCGCCACGTCCAAACTTGCAGCAAGCGCTTCCAGCAGAGCGACCCTACGGAACCCGCATTGTCGGTCACTTAAAAGCTGGTGATCCTCTAGATAACGCAGGAGTTGGCAATTAATGATAGATTCCATGATTTTGGAGAGCAAGGGTTATTGCTATCGGCCTATAATTGGACGGATCCGAACGGTCACCTTTTTAGGTATCGGCTGCACTGAAGCTGTCTTCCATGACTTGGGAATACCCAGCGGAGTATGAAAGTCGAAATAGCCGCGTTAGAACTGGTGCCAACTCAGTGCACATGTCTTCAACACCACAGGGGGATTCCATCAGGCCCACTCGACTTATGGACTTCTAGGGAAAACAGTGCTTTTCGGACTAAGCGCTGTGAGAATCGAACCTCAGGCATGCTACTAGCACACATTGGTATAGACGGAGGTTCGGCACCCCTGTCATCCAGAGTCGAGTTAGACGCAAAGACTGAGCATAGAAGATCCGCTTCTCCTTTGCGTATGGGCATAGAAAGATCCGGCCTACGAATGGGGGAAGAGAGGCTCATAAATTCCCATGGCAGCCTTGGCGAGAGACCAGAAGGCACGAGAGCCTGAGGGAAGTCTGACTAATTTCTCACCAATCCTGCCAATATGATCCGACTTTGCCCTGGCAATAATTCTTTTGTAAGACCTGGAAGCAGAATTGTATTCATTCTTTTAAGGCTGGTATTATGATCCTCAGACGCTACTGCATTTGCCAAGCCTGGTAGCTAGCTGCTTAAGACGACATGCTTTTTGCAGGAGCCACCAAACCAGGCTGAGTTCTACCGCCAACGGGTACAGAAGTGGAAGGAATGAATAGCTCGTTGAAATATTTATGACTAACAATAGGTATATTAAAACTTTAAGAGAAGTAAATTTTGTACATAGAATAATAACTATACCGATACCGCTATAATGCATTGCCGGTCCTTTATATGGGACTCAAAGGGCCGGTAACGCATCTCAATGTCGACATAAAAATGATGAAATAATTATTTAACCATTTCTATTCGAAGACGACGAAGATATCCGCGAACGAACATTATAAAACATATTTACGGTCGAATTGAGTAACCTCCTTTTTTGAAGCCGGTTAAAAATGCAAGCTAATCCAATAATAAAATAAGGAAGCGGGATATTGTCCAATGTATAAATGAAATTGAGATACTCAATTTTATCTTACAATCTCAAGTGATTGTATGTAAGAATCTCCATAAGAAGGATTATAAGAAAAGGAAATCAACGTTCATTGATTGTGAAATTAGAACAAAGGGGTTCTTAAATAACTGTGGAAGAGGCAGGTAAAATAAATATCTTAATTAAATACAAAAAGTATGTTTAATACCGAAGCACCAAGCTCTTTTAATGCGTACAGGAAGTGTCTGTTCAGAGAAAATAAAAGAAGTTATTTTGTAGCTTAAACCATTACTGCAATACGTTCATTAAACGTTGGTATAAAAACGTTTATTGCAAATGGTTAATGAGAATTTTGATGGTTTAGTCTCTTAGGGTAGGCAAAATTAGCATCCAGGCGCTTTGACAGATATACATAATAAAATATAGACCTAAATATCTAAACAATGTAAAGTAAGCCAGCCGTATACATTTGAAGCAGCTTTTAGGTATATAAGTTTGGGAGACTAATAAACTAAATGATCGAGGATTATTTATAATTTTTAGTCTATTCAAAGTTTTACTGCATAGCTATTGGAGATTGGGCCGTGGTTATGGTGGCCAGGTGGGCCCAATACGGATTGATGGATTTTATAAGCTACATTCAAATTATCATAACGAAAACACGATCAGTATAATTACACACATGTAATATTATTAATAAAAACATAATTATCGTCATCGACATATGATTTGTATTTCCAATTTTGAGAATCAACATTTATTTTGGCATTGGCCTCATTTTGAGCCTCGATTAATAAAGGAAGTCTGTATTTGTTTATGTTCGTAGGAAACGATAATTTTATCCAGATGTATTATACATAGGCATATTCAGAGATATTTCACAAAGATCAGGCCAGTTTCAACATACGCAGCTGAGACTTGGACACTGACTACGGGATTGGTTTACAAGTACAAGGCCCTCTACGCGCAATGGAGCGAGCTATGCTTAGAGTCTCTCTTAGGGATAAGATCAGAAATGATTTAATCCGTAAAAGGACTAAAGTTACCGACATAACTCGCCAGATCAGTAAGTTGAAGTGGCAGTGGACTGGTCACGTATGCCGCAGAACAAATGGCCGTTGCAGTAGACGAGTTCTGGAGTGGAGACCGCGTCTTGGCAAGCGTAGCGTAGGTCGCCTCCGGCCCGATGGACTGACGACTTGCGAAAGGTCTCTGGTGGAAGCTGGATGAGAAAGCAGGACCGAGAAATCTGGCGCAAAATGGGGGAGACCAATGTCCAGCAGTGGACTGCGTTATGCGTTTGCATAGGTTGAAGCAGGAGAGAGAGAGAGGCCAGTTACAAAAGATATTACTCACCAATGCCTAAAATGAAGATTGTAGGTAAATGTGTATTTAATCAATTTTCCGCGGAGAAGTTATACGAAATACGAAATATTAAATCGCACTAGAAACAACTCTAGTGCGATTTAATATTTCGTATTCTCAATAATATCTAGTATTTTAAATATTATTCTCAGCTTTTATTGCAAATCCCTTCGTCCTCTTGCTCTATTCAAAATCGAAATCGGCATATTATTTAAATTTAAGACCTTAGAGAACACTTACGATTGTCAAATTAACTTAGCTGTATTACTGATTTGTTGATAAACAAAAAAAAATGTTTTCACTACATTAAATTGTATTTTTTGTACAATAAATATACGTGTATTTTAGGCTAAGTAAATTAATAATAAATAATTTTAAGCTAAGGAGAGATTGAAGAAAACAAATATATAATTAGTGTGACATCATACAATTTAGGGAATTTTTACACAGCTAAAAAACAAATTTATAAAAATAAGACTAATTAACGGATTAGCGGCACTAATTTATTTTATTAAGAAGAATTAATTGGAAATTATCGAAGTTTTCAGAAGAATAAATTTTAGGTCTAGTTGATGAGTTGTGTAGGCCTACCTGGAAGTCTTTAAATAGGCTTCGGACTTTGACAGTTCGGACTAGGGAAAATTTAGCCAGATGGTGGTTTTCGGGAGGTCTTGATGTCTTTGTGGAGCGGCCCAAACGATGATTCACCGTATGTGACTCGCCTGCTTGCCCAAGTAGCTGTTCTCTGCAGGATTTGATGACGGCTGCGGACAGCGCTGTCTCCGTGGCTGGCTTTAGGGCTCCTACGGTTTAATTGTTTTTCTACGCTATCGATACGCTAAGAAGAAGAACTCTAGGTTATCGACCCAGAGGTTATTCGTCTGAAAGTTCAGGGCTTCACCAAATATTTCTTTGTCTACTTGCAGATTACTGTGTATCATTTATAAAATGTATGTAAAATTTATAAATAAGATCAATACAATTATTATATAACCACAAAAATGTTCACAGAGCTATCTAGTCTCAAGTTGAGATAAAAGATTGTTTGAGTTATGTAATGGGGCGGCATTTTTTTAAGTGCCCAGAGGCGGTCATAAGTTTGGATCAGGCCCTGCGGTAGCTCCTAGTTAAGTAACTTAATTTCAACGATAACACTACATGTAGGTAGTAATAGTGCAGACTATATAGTTATTTTATTCTTATCCTTGGTCCCAATCGCCTTGGTGCCAATGCTAGATATAATTCTCCGTTATATTTTGCTCAAGCATTGCCGTATGATTGTCCAGTCTGTAAAAGCTGCTATCTTCCTGAGAGCGACACAATTATGTCTATAATATGAAGTCACACACACCTGTGTCAACTCGAGGAATCATGTCATGGCCACATCTACGCGACTTTCCTCTATAAAAATGTGCTCCAAAACACAAAGAGATCCAATATACGAAATGTCAGGACAAACAATATTTTTATTTTTCGCACATTACGAGCGAGCATTCTGAAATGGAATCGTTTATTAAAAATGCAGTAGACCTTTTTTATTTGAATTTGATGCCATGCCCTTTTTTAATGGTCTGCTTCCATTACGATGACCATTAAAAAACGTTAATAAAATCCTATATGATGAAATGCATACCGTATATTTAAACCCTTATTAACACCAATGTCACCAGTATAATTTATTTTCTGTTGCATTTGACATGTTCAATCATTGCTCTTACGAGTTATAGTAATTACATTCTTCTTCACTTAAGCATAGTGGAAACTTTAGTGAAAGCTGACTAGCTGGAGAAATAGGTGGTATTGAACCTCAAGTGAGTGTGTTCTAACCTTAAAAAGGATGAGAGGAAAGAAAATACGGGCAATGGGAAGAATGGCCTTCGTAATCGACTACTACTCGTACCTAATCAGTACAAAACATTAACGCTGTACTTTAAGCCGTAGAAAACTTCTTCAGTCGGCTCAATGGTGCCGAAGCTTGCAAATAAATCATACTATATCCTTATAATCTGCTTTCGGACATTTTTACAAATAAATCGACGGGGAATCGCAGTAGGTATTATGTACCAGATATTTTCCCGTCAAGACGTCATTTTTACAAATGAGTACTGGGGTTGTCGATAGCAATTAGCCAATCCTTGTCAAGTGTGATATTACTTTGAGTTTCAATCGATAATAATATATATAATATCGTTTAATAAAAAATGCAAGAACGATATACGAGCATTGTTGCTTGAATACAATGAAAGATTGTGTTACTTTTTTGTGCTACGTTATATTAATATACTATTTTGTTAAAAAAGGTGGGGGTGATTGTGGTCTAATTACATTGTCGTACATAGCTGTAAAGATTGACACTAGCAAAATCTGTTTAAAAAGGTATATTTAGAACAAGATGATCCGGTTGAAAGGTTTCTCACGGGCCGATCAAGCACGTAAAGAAATTGTACCGATAACTGAAAAGTTGAGAGTAAATCGGTTAGCTTGGTCTGGATATGCCATTAGGAAGGATTAATGGCATAATGAGGCGAGTGTTGAATCTGCATATGGATGGATGCATAAACAAAGGAAGGCCAAAGAAAAGATGGATGGACTGTGTAAAAATGGATATGAGTATGAAGGGGTTTGTGTGGATAACACAGCTGATAGAGACGAATGGAAGAAAAAGACGTGCTGCACCAAACCCAAGTATGGGTTAAGGGCAGGGAAATGATGATGAATGATGATGACTTCACATATAGACGGTGATTTGTTTGAGGTATGATGACAATGTGATGCTCAGTATATATAGAGCAATGAAACCATTATGGAAATGTACGAGTATATCGTAGCTAATGTTAATTGATTATGTTACCTATATTTTATACATAGCATATATAGCATATCTAACCCATAGGAACTTTATCAATTCGGATATGGAATTTGCATCTTTATCTAGATATTATCTTAATGCATTTCATTCGTATCAATGACCAAACACTTGAATAACTCAGTAAAGTTGTTGGATTTGGTAAGTTATAAGATTAATTTTAAGGTCTTTTCGATTTTTGAAATTATATGTACGTTTATTGGACACTCTCAGTGTGAAGGAAACATCGTGAGATAGCTTCGCACGCCTGCGAAGAAATTCAAAGGTTGTACGTGAAGTTGGCCAATCCGTGTCTTTCGGTGGGACGTTTAATGGCTGATGGTGACGATGATACAGGCAAGATCCTCCTGATATCTTAAAATAAGATGACTCTGCTTTGAAGGACCCGTTAAGCTGCGATCTTAAGATGGTAGTCGTTAACGCAATCCAAAATGTGCCCATGTGTCAGTTACGTATCAATCTTCCATAGTGTTGCTGTGCGGAAGGCCTGTGCCCTGCAGTGGGATGTTAACGGTTAATGAAAATTATTATGTAAATTTTTAAAAATTGTATATGTCGGAGCACTATAGGCTTTATAAACAAATTTTATGTACAATGTCGTTGGCGTTATAGTTAATGCCAACGATTCATGTTAATATTGACAATCGATTGAAAATCAAACTGTTTAGTTTACTAAAATCAAGTTAGGTTTGAGAAGTAAAAGAAACAATAATTAAACTTAATTTTTTTACAAATATTACAATACAACAATTAGTATCTTACTCACATGACTAGCATGACCCAAATCTCAACTCAGAATGTGCCATTCAATTATTGGCTCAATATTTCGGCGCTTACCACGGCGACATCTTCCGCAATGTCAAACTTACAATTCGTCATATAAACTATGGCGCTGCACGTGCATCCAATAATGATGAAATTATGGTAATTTGCAACTAGACGCTTACAAATATTTATTTAATTAATAACTTATTAATTAGGCTTATTCTTCTGAATCCAAAAGACACAATAAGTATCTAACAAAATAACTTTCTATACAAGGTTGCCGAAACTTAGGTAACAATCAAAACAGTGGATTATAAAACATCCTAATATGAATTCTTAACTCAAAAGTTATTTAATGATAGCTAATATTCACTGATATTTTATAATATTTTTGGTATTAAGACTTGTTATAAACAAAACAGATTTCTATTGAAAATTTATAAAAACATTAGTTAATTGTTCTAAATACACGGATATAGTTCGTTAATCTCGTGTTGGTTACTTATTAATCAAAACAGCATTAGGGTCAAACACAAAACGTTAAAAGAAGTGTTCAGGCTACATAAACTGTCCATAAACATTATAATAGCGTGCAAACATTTTTTAAAGTCAAGTTTCCCTTTTTGCCGATTTGTTTACCCAAATTGTCTCAGATTTGAATAATTGTTCGTTGATTTGGACATGTTTTAAAAATATTCCAGAAACGAATAGTTTATTTTTTTTTGATGAAATGAACATTACAAATAAAGCAACTATTTAAACATGAGTTCGTGAAAATATTATCATTCCTAAATTACGAATAAAATATATAAACATATTGTTCTCATATTTATTGTCTTCTTCTGTAGGCACGAAAAATATGCAATATTTTTAAAATTTAAAATTGCAACCGTTATTTTTTTTTATTTGTTTGGTTACTGTTGACTTAATCTGTCACTTGTTAGTTATTTAAATAAACCGCGTTTAAAGCGTTACCCAAGATTTTGGTCGTGTTTGGTAAGTCTTTCCTGTATTGCGTATATGTTGGTAAGTGTACCCTTTATAGATAATTGAGACCTAACTTCTACGCATATTAAGGATCTGGTTACAAATCTAATTCGTTTCTATTCTAACCTCAAATGTAACACGACATCTTTAATTTAATTGCATTTGTCCTTCCTGTAGACATCTTTCTTGTAGACACCTGTGTCTACAAGAAAGATATTTTTATAAAAATGTTTTTTACCCAGATGATGAAATTCAATTAATAATTTATAAGTATCCCCACTTTTGATGACAGTTTCCGGTATTTGTTTGGTATTTACCGCTTGCAACGTGGCCAATACCTCCTGCACGCAACTAATATGCTTAAAACGATACTGTATGTAATGTCTCATGTATTACAGTTTCAACTTCAAGTGATTGTTACAGTTACGATGCCACGAGCAAGTATTACTAAATCAGCCTTCCGAGTAAGAGAAAAGGAAGCAGGCATGAACAAAAGAAACTCAGTATTAAACGTATGTGTGACTGTCATGTTGCGAAGGGAAATAACGTATTGAATTTGGATGGTTTTATGGCATGTGTAAGCGTTAATCGTAGAGGCATACTCGTAGAAAATTATACGATCGACGAGGCCAAGTTTTCTGAATTCGAGCTTGTTTTGAATGAGAATGCCACATGTCCTTTCACAGGAACTCTCGAAATACATCAAGCAAAGCTTGATTGAAGCTGGAGTATTCAGAATCCTAATAATATCCGTGCTAGACGATTAAGCTGTTTAAATTGCACAGCCCATGAAAATTGTTCGCATTACGAATAGGACAAGTTCAAATACAGTTCAAAGTTCCGAGTTCCCCTTCCAATTCTGAATTAGTTTATTTTAATCAGGCGGAAAAATAGCCTTAGTGAGGACTTCGGCTATTTTTCACCTGAGTCTCCTCAAGCAGGACCTTCCAATTATAGTAATAGCCCAACTGACGCTCATTCTATTACATCTCAGATAGCCCAGGAACAAGTGAACTACAACTGAGTCAATAACACCCGGTTACTTGAATGATTAACATCAGACGATTTGATTCAAAACCAAAATTCAGTAAGCCAAAGTCCTGTTAAGAGATCGAGAAGAAGTCCTGAGATCTTCCTGAGAAGAGTCGCTTCTTTTTAGACAGTTCTGATTTATCCTTAGAAATAACCCCAAAGAAACGACATCTGTTCACCATTTAAGACGGTTGTAAAGATGAAACATTTTTTTTTCTTAATTTCTACTTATAGGATGTCTTCTTTTTTTGCTCATATGTCCCAATTGTATAATATTATTTAGTTTCCTATGGGAAGTGACTATATTTTAAACATAAACTAGATTTTGAAGCCAATGATGGCAACGATTAATAGGTAAGCTATAAGGCGTCATTATTCTGAAGAAAACTCCTATTTTCTTTGAAATTTCTTCAGGAAAAATGGCCATTCTGTGAATAACTTTTGATTATTTTTTATTTATAAACTACAAGTATTCTCAAATATTATTGTTTAGTAAGAATAGTGAACATCATTTGAGCATATTATGTAAGGGCTTTTAATGGATGGTAATAATTTGATTGTTTAAATAAGGTTAATATTATCCGCTGTAGACAAGTAAGTCTTTTCTGTGTGCAATGAAAAATTAAAACTGCGATTTTTGGCAAAAATATGTAAGACTGATCTGTGTCGATATAATTAAGAATAAACAAAGAGTATTACTTAAATATAGACTGAATTTCAAAATGAAATATAATGTTTTATTTTTTTGGAAATTGTGAATGCCGCAATTTGTGTTTGACCCATTACTTCAATTCAGTAATGCTGGAGTAATTATTTTACTATTTAAATTAGGCTTTGAAAAATGTTTAATGATTTTATAAGAGATGATACATTGGAAACTATAAATTAATAAAAATGTTACTAGAACAATCGCCGCCACAGGAAACTTTCTAATGTGTAATGTCAAAACATTGATCCTTAAAATCATTAAGGATTGCGGCGACATATACGTTAATTTTATATATCCATACATGTTATGTTCAGTGTTTTTATTGAATAACGGAATACAAAAGTACCGTTGTAAATAAAAACATATCCAAATTCCGTGTAGATACTTTTTACCGATGAGCTTTTATCGGGAAATAAGCTTTGAAGCACTCCGAAAACCAAGTATTAAGCCCTTGATCGGTTTATTCCGAGATTGGAACAAATATCGATCGTCTGCATTCTCGTCGAAAGCAAACTTCAAAAATGAAAATATAATATGTAAACGTGTTTCGAGCCTAAAACGGGGCCTATATCTCTCCCAATACGTACAAAATGCAAAGCTATTACGATACTTATAAAATCCGTAAAACTCGCAGTGTTTCAGTAACGACAACATATGGACCACAATGTTGCATGCTAAATTGCCCAGCTATAAATATCAGCTTGTGTACATGTATAAAATATAATTCCAAAACCCAATATTCCTTCCTGGCTTCTTTTACTTAAACTTCACGTAATTACTAGATACGTATATGTACCTAAGAATACATCAATAACTTTTTAATATCGACATCAAAGAATATTACCTTATACTTTTATGATTTCTTCCGCGTCGGAATATTTTCTTGCTTACCTTTATTAAGCGTGAGTGGATATGAATAATTGGAATTTGTACCATATAATAAAATTTATTATTTTTTACGGGTATTGATCAGTTCAGATCAGATCACTTGAATTTCTTAAATAATTGTCGAAGCAAAAGTTAAAAAAAATATTTTTTTTATTAGTATCATCCATTTAGAATTTATAAATGATTCAAATACACTTATAAGTTAAAATAAAACAAAAAATGACACGATTTCAGGTAACCTATAGGCAATGGAAATCCAAGGAATATAATAATAATGTTTTTTATACATATTATAACATTATTAATGAAAAAAAATACTAAATTTGTTTCTCTTATCATACGTTAAATTTGAAAAAGCTATCTATCAAGTTGTCATATCACCTATTCCGCAATGTGTACAATATATTGAATGATGAATGATCATCAAATCAGAGCGTATAACAAGATAAGAGCGTCTATTATTGATATAATGCTGCATTCATCACCATTTGTCAAAATCTTGAAAAATACTAGTTCTCCAAACATGACAAACACTTGTATATCATTATTGTCACAGCAGCTGTGACTGATTATTGTAAATCTTTGTATTATGTCTCACGAGATCATTTTCCTATGCAAAAATATCTGAACAGCATGAACTACATATTTGGTTAGTAAAAAAAAAATTATCACTTACCACTACAGAGCGCTCTTGTTATATATATATCAAGCACACATTTTTGTTTTGCTGTAGTATTTGTAAAAAATATGATAAAACAATACTTTTTTTATTTCATTCTTGAAGCTACTAATTTATGTTGAAATCAGAAATAACTCTTAGGAGAGATATAATGTATCATATTATTTAATGTGATGACGTGTAGTGCAATGAGAAGTCAATTAATAGACAAAGGGTAATGAGTTCGATTCTCGGCAGTACAAATATGGTGTTCATGAACATGTCTATTAGTTTGGATATTGGTATGATTTGCATGAATGTTTTTATAAAAAAGGTAAATTATTTATTTTTATAAAAAAGGTAAATTAGTGTGTTTCTCCGTTGTTTTATAAGTACAAGCTCCTTACAAGTATAGAGGTAAGAATGGCGCTGTGCGTATGTTATATACTTAATTTTTTTTTTATAATGGCTTTGAAACGGGTTTCTTACCATGAATAGCGACCTGACACGACTGACTATGCTTAACAGCAAAAATAACGCTAGATATAATAAGTCATTAAATAACTCAAAACTTAATCACTTATGGACAACGGACTAATTTCATTAAATTAACCTTTAAAAGCAAAACAAGTACTTTCCAACAAAAAGCATTAGGTAGTATGGTCCCAAGAGAGACCATGCGGGTAATATTTACTCAGGACATCCATATTACTCTTAACACACGATAGTTTATGGTGAGACAGGGTCCTTTCGACTGCTAAGTGTTACGTTTATTGATATTTTCTTCTTTGTTAGATTTTTATTTTATATCATTGCCTCGGCTTTGATTTTTATTGTATAAAACTGTTATTGTTAAATACATTCTATTGGTTGGTAGACTCGATACTGACACGTCTAGGTAGGTACCGCAGTGCCAGATATTGTCCCGTGAAACACGGTGCTATGCACTTTTTTGTTCGGTATGAAGGCACTGTAGCTAGTAAAATTACTGGCTTAGAAGACCATAACATAATATTTGTAGGCGGGCAGTGCGGCATTGACGGAGAATGATAACTGTCAGTTGTTAATCTCCGTCAATGCGTCTGTCATGAGCAGGCGTATCACTTCCATCAGGTGAGCGTCTTGATTGTCCTGCACATTTTAACTTAAAGAAATAAATAATATTAAGTAAAATATTTATTGTGTCAATAAATTTTTTCTCTTAACTTTTTGCTTTTATATATGTTCCATAAAATAAGTTCTCAGTGTCGGTAATATTGAAATATTAAACTTGAACATTTCTATTTAATATTTAACAGCATCAAATATTATGTTACTTATGATTGATGTATTTACTGTTCAAGAAAAATAGAGTAGTCTTGAATGTACCTACTATTTCTTATTTTATCTGCTTTAGTGATAATGTCAGATCAAATAACTTGTTATTAAGCTTATACTTGTCTACGATTAGTTCACTCGGAGCAGGAAGTTCTGATAACAGAGCCGCTTAGTTATAATGCTTTAGATTAATCCTTAGCTTTGCCATCAAAGCTTAAGAAACGGATAATAATACAATTAAAAATACATTTGATTAAACTTGTCCGTATATTTATTTTATTATTTAATATTAATTACGTAAATAAGGCCTAAATATCATTGCTAAACAAGTATAAACATAGAATAAGTGTAAACAAACATAGTTGAGTGGTTAAAACCAGTGTTAGTGCAAGTATCTGGAAATTGAAAGGTAACCGGCAACTGTCACTTTCAATTTCAAATTATTGTGAATCATTGTCATCGTTTTTCAAAGGTAATTAGTTTAAATTATACTGCAAATATATTATATTTATGAAAAACATTTGCTAGAAATCGATATCTGAGTGCCTGTCAGACGCGCGAAGAGGTTATCTCAATATAAACATTGAGTCAACCTCCAAATTGATTAACCAACATCTTCATTTATTTGAAGTTTGATATTTAAATAATCAAAATGCAGACCCGTGGTGCCGTAGCTCGTGAGTTGGAGCTGACTTTAAATGAACTAAAAACTGCTAAGGCGTTGGTCAGTCAATTGTATGAGGAAAGAGATGACAGTGAAAAGGAGATGTTGGATGTCTTAAATAGGAATACTTTGTTAAAAAAAGAAATGGCTGAGATGCATACTAGGTACTTATTAGTAGATTCAGAACGGAACAGACTTCAAGAATTGGTAGATGGGTTTGGCCAGTGCAGCGATGAATATGTGCATGGACTGAAGCGCATTTCCATGTTGGAACAGGAGCTACAGGAGGCCCATCACCACATATCCAACATGGAGACAGAGAAGATTGACACTGTAGCGGCCCAGAACCAAAGTTGTTTAATGAGTTAGTTGTATGTGCACCCAGCCTAGTTTCTGCTCCACTTAGTACCTCATCAACTGTTATTGACTTGACCAATGATGTCACAATTAATTCACCAGTTGCAGAAGGTTCAATGAAGTGGAGCAAAAACAAGTATAGAAAATATGTTAGGATAAATAGATTTATAAATAAAACTAGGAAATTAATAAAGAGGCAAAACCGAACATATAGCAATGTTAAATGTATAAATGAGCGCAGACGTTTGGGTGATGAATTAGATGTGTATTCCATAATGTTAAATAATAATTTATTAAAGCATGAGACTCAAATTAATTTGTTTCAGTCAGAAATCAATAGTCTCAAAGAACAATTAGACCATATCACAAATATGTATAATTTGAACAAGAAGGAATATGCTGAACATATTCTTGCGATGAATCAGCTTATGGGTAGCCCGGACTCAGTCACTGACTCTCCGGACTGTCCATCTGGTTCAATGACAGGTTATGGTACCAGTGTCGGTCCCTCCCCATTGACATCCAACAATCCTGATAGGTCTTTTGATAGTAAATTATGTAAACAAAGTGATAGTAATATAGTTATGTTTAGCGATGGTATAGGAAAACATATGGGCCAAATTTTGAGTACTTGTTTGGGACAGCGAGTGCTTAATCATTGTTCACCAGGAGTGCCTTACTCTGAATTGATAAAAAAATTTTGAATTATTCATTTGATAGTAATACAACATTAATCATATTTGTAGGCAACCGTGGTGATATGAACAAAAAGGACCTGATAAAATTTTATAATTCTTTGTGTTTATTGAATGTTAGTAAAATTATTTTGTTCACATTACCATACAGTAAGAATGTGCCGCAGGAAGAAAATAATATTAGATTTAAACTAATTTGACATTGGATTCAATAGTTTTTACCAATAATAAATTATTACATTTGATTGACATTAATAAATTGTTAAATTTTAATTGTTTAGTGACAAAAGATAATTATTATCTTTCTAATTATTTTAAGGGACAAATAGCAAACTCGCTATCTTATTATTTTAAATATTTAGCCAATAATATGGCTATACAGCCTGCTTTTTTTGAGCAGAATAAAAATACTTTAAGGACTTTGGAATTTGTTCCAAATCATTTAAATTAGATAATAAGACAATAGAGGCAAACTCTTGCATATCTAAGACTATGCATTTGACAACAGAGAAGCCAATTAGCAATTATTTAAATGTAGTTCATCAGAACATACAAGGATTCTCTGGCAAAGACCTAGAAGTAGGGTTATTCTTAGAACATAAAAATGTACATGTATTATGTCTTACTGAACACTGGATAAGGCAACATAATTGTTATATTAATATAGATAATTATAAAGTTGGTAGTTTGTTTATGAGAGTGTCTGCTATTAGAGGTGGATCACTTATACTATTACAAGATAATTTAAAGAACGCAAAGATATTGTTGAACACTCTATTGAGCGAACTATTGAACTTTCCTGTATAGAGCTTGAGCAGTTTATTATAGTTTGTGTATATAGACCTCCATCTTCTGATTATAACTTATTTGAGACCACTATGGAGGAAGTTCTAAAAAAGGTTTGTAAATCAACCAAGAAGGTAATTGTATGTGGAGATTTCAACATAAATATTTTAGAATCGTCGCATAACTCTGTCCAGTTTATTAATTTGTTTAAGTCTTTTAATTTAACCTATCAATTCGCTGAGCCTACAAGAGCTACTCCTACTACAGCTACCTGCTTAGATAACATTTTTTGTGAAAATATTATACTTCAAAAAGCAATAATTAATTGCTTACAATCAGACCATAGTGGACAGTGGGCACAATTTGAGCACTGTCATGTCTCTAAAAATTTAGATATTGTTTATAGGCTAGTAAATAAGAACCAAATTAATAGATACAAGGCTCTTGTTGACCAAAAAATTTCTCAATTGCATTATAATGTATCAAATATAGACAGTTTATATGAAAACTTATTTAATGTTATCAAAAGTACCTATGATTGTATATTCTTAACAAAATCAATTAAAGTAAATAATTTCAAATCCAAATTCTGTGATTGGGCGACACCAGGCATATATAAAAGTAGAAATATACTTTTTAATTTATATAACTTGAAAGCTACATCTTCGGATCCAATATTTATTGCATTTGTTAGAAATTATTCAAAAATTTTTAAAAAAGTTTGTCACAGCCAAGTCGATCTATTTGCGTAAAAAATAATAGGTTCTTGTAATAAAATTAAAGCAACTTGGAATATTATTAACAAAGAAACATGTAAGAATAAGAGTCGCGATAATAATTTCTCCATTAAAATTAACGATAATATTGTTAGCGCGGATCTCGAAGTAGCTAGTGTATTTGAAAATTATTTTACCAACATTCCAATTGAAACAACCAGCACTTTAAATTCAAGCTCTTCCATTGCTGGCTCTCTTTTGACATCTAGTGTTTCTGAATGCAAAAAAATTTTTAGCTTTAAGCACATAACTCCAGACACAATAACCAAAACTTTCAAGGAATTAAATATTAAAAAGAAGATATGGCGTATTTCTACTCATATCATAAAAGTAATTATTGATAGTATTGCACCCCATCTAGCATTGATATTTAATACTTGTGTAGATAAAGGTCTCTTTCCAAATTTAATGAAATACAGTAAATTAATACCATTATTTAAATCCGGTGATAAAAGTGATCCTGCATTAAGTAAAATATTTGAGAAAATTATATTCAATCAGTTGCTTTCACATTTTAACGTTAACAAATTATTACATGAAAAACAGTTTGGCTTCACAAAAATAAAAATACTACTGATGCTGGGATTGCACTTATTAAGCATATTTTTGATGCCTGGGAGGACAAACATGATGCAATAGGAGTTTTTTGCGATTTGTCTAAAGCTTTTGACTGCGTCGACCATAAAACACTTTTATTAAAGTTGAGACATTACGGTGTATCAGAATGCTCATTGAGTCTTGTAGAATCTTACCTCTCTGAAAGAGTTCAAAAAGTCTGTATTAATGGCACAAAGTCGCATGGTGCCCTTTTGCGCATGGGAGTACCCCAGGGTTCAATTTTAGGCCCTCTATTATTTCTAATATATATAAATGACCTCCCTTACTATTGTAAAAGTCTTTCGGATATAGTTCTATTTGCTGATGATACGTCATTGATTTTTAATGTTAAC
Source organism: Leucinodes orbonalis (assembly GCA_019425675.1). Taxonomy (NCBI): domain Eukaryota; kingdom Metazoa; phylum Arthropoda; class Insecta; order Lepidoptera; family Crambidae; genus Leucinodes; species Leucinodes orbonalis. The sequence continues at coordinate 23,853 of PQWD01001165.1, forward strand.
AGACGTAAGGAGACTTTTGACGATGTAAATAGAGCTCTGTCTCAAGTAATGCATTGGTTTACTGCTAATAATCTTTTACTTAATGCAAAAAAAACTAAATGTATAAAATTCACTATGCCCAATGTAAGGCAGGTCGAGACCAACATAACTGAATAATGATCAAGTGGAACTTGTAAACTCCACTGCATTTCTTGGTATAACTTTAGATTCAAAGTTACAATGGGGCCTCACATTGAATCACTGGCTGGTAGACTTAGCTCGGCAGCTTATGCTGTTAGGAAGATAAGGCTTTTGACAGATGTAGAAACAGCAAGATTGGTTTATTTCAGTTATTTTCATAGTGTCATGTCATATGGTCTACTGTTGTGGGGTTCAGCTGCCGACATTAATAATATTTGTACTACAAAAAGAGCTATTCGTTTTATCTACAACCTTAGACCCTGACTCTCTTAAGGAACTTTTTAAAGAAATAAATATAATGACTATAGCATCACAATATATTTATGAAAATTTAATTTACGTCCGTAAATACTAACATACCTTTAAAAAAAAATTGTGACTCACACAATTTTAATACTAGGAATAGAAACAAACTTGCTGTTCCGGACTTGAGACTACATAAAGTAGGTAAATCTTTTATAGGAAGATGTATAAAGTTTTTCAATAAGGTACCGCAAAATATTGTCGAGTTACTTTTACACATGTTTAAAGCTAGAATAAAAACCACCTTTCTAAAAAAGGGTACTACACTATTGACGAATATTTATGTGATAAAAATCCTTGGTCTTAAATTGCTCAGCTATTTCAGTGTTTATGATATATTGTTACATTAAGTAATTGTTTTTAAAAAAGGCTACACTGTTGAGTTTTCTTGGTGCTTCTTTCTCAACAGGCCAATCCACTGAAGCGCTTTTTTTCAAAGCATCAAAATTCATATTTTTAGTTTAGTATTTTTAATTGTTTTTTATTATATTTTTGTATATTTTTTTGACGTTCATAAGTGCTTTTTATTTGAAATAAATGTTTTTGACTTTGACTTTGAATATATTGTGCCGAACTTAGGCTGTAATTGTTGCATTGATGGTATACATTCTGCTTCTTTTTTATAAATTTTAAGAGATTATCTCTTTCTCAACGGATTTCAAGTGAGAAGAACCTATAAAAGCTTAAGTTTAACGAGAGAACGAAGCTTTGTGTACTCTATTGAATGATCTCATAATGAGTAAGGGGCCGAATGAGTCCCTAAGCCGAGTCCTTCGGCCCCTTACCTTTTACCCACCACTCGACATATAAATATTGCTTAGCAAAAATTTAAAAATACAGCTGTATGTTTAAAACTTCACGAATTATTGCAACAGCAGAAAAAAAATCATTAGGTGCCGACATTTCGTTTAAAACCAAAGCAGAAGTATAGTAAATACATAGTTCCCTTTTACCAAAACCCTAAAGTTGTATGTACATAAAACATTCAAATTGACAATCCACCGCAAAGGTCAAAGTTTCATCAGAAGTCTTTGACATAGCTACTCGTAGAAGTTGAAAAAATAATGGCAAGTATTCGGTGAGTTGTTTATAATAAACTGTTTACGGTTCACGTTCATTAATTAGATTCCTTTTGGGCCGTCGAAATGGATACTGACGGATCTTTGAAAGATTACAATTATAGTAATAAGTATGTAAATTCCAATTTGTAATAGTACAAATTTAACGTATTTTATATGAAATAAACTAAAAATTGTTTAAAGAAATTGATAATATCATCATCATTTTTGCAGCCTAATGTGGCCTCGATCCCTTGCAGTCAACATGCATCGCCTATCCGAACCTTATCATAAAACTCCACTGCAGAACTTTCCGTCCAATCGCCTTGAAATAAATAAGTGGTTATTATTTTTACAAAAAAGAAGACAATAGAAGTGTTATGAAATCTGCAACAATAAAGGGTATGCTGCTCACAACCGGCTCGCTCTTGTAACCAGTAAATATTTCTGCAGCTAGAAGCAGAGTAAATAAATATTGTACGCCGACGAAGCGAGTTTATGATTACAGTATTTCGGTGAAAGTATTTTTGTACCGGTAACCGCTGATGTCGGTAACACCCAAACACGCCGACACTTAATTTATAGCCGTATACAGATGATTAAAGCGAACTGAAAACAATATCCTTGGCAATGCTCCATCGATTTACGAAGCGTCCTGTGACGTTCCCTGCACGTCCCAAACTGGACGAGCCTACACCTGGCAATAAATATATCTACTGAAGACACATTGTGACAGTGACACTAAAAGGTTCCAGAAGCGCAAAACTGGAAATATATCTGTGCAAGTATGATCAGTTGAAAGGTTAATAAAAATATCGGAGAGAGGCCATGTACAAGTACATTTATAATTATTTTGTATGTACCTCAATATTTTCTCTTTCTCCCGCCATCACAGTGTTACACATTTGTGTATTTGTTTTTCAGGATGAAGAGTGCATTGAAATTGTTATGCTCTGCGATAACTCTTCCCGGTTCACGTGTACCTATTTGTAACGACATTTGCTACTAATGTATTACCTATATTGCTTTATTTATATCTATTTCCATTTTTAAAAAATCTAAAAACTAGTAATTACGAGATTGGTTTATGGTAACTTCACTTTCAGACACTTCTAGTGTGTAAGGTGAATTAACTTTATGCATTTGCCAATCATCATCGTTTGTCAAGTAATCTCATTTAATTAGTTAAACTAAGTATCGATAATAAACACAACTGTATTGTATTTACCTTAAGCCAGTTCACGCTATTGTCTCAGAGGCAATCTGGCGTTAAGTATTTTCTAGTAACAGGCAATTAGATAAAACCGCGCTTGCGGCCGGAGGGTGTGGGCACACCATGCGATAGTTGAATGATTGCTTGCATATGCATACTTACGGACGTTAGCCGCGCCGGTGTGGCGGGATCGATCTAGCGGGCCCAGTCGCCCATCGATGTCTCGTTGTCACTCCGAATCACACCACTGCACTCTATGACTGAACCTTACTATTCACAACACTCACTTCACAATTATTTTTTGCAGCAATCTCTCGCAGCGTAGCGAACAAAAGTTCCTTAATAGACCTTACAATAATGGCCACGATCTGTAAGTAACGGTCTAGATTTCTATTCAACAATGAGCGTTCGTAATTATTTAGCCAAAAAACGGGTACGTTGCGCTGACATTCCACTGTTTGATAGTGCTTTCAATATTAGCCTACATATCACGAAAGATTATTTACCACGCGATAATACTTTGCTAATCATATTGATTCAGTTAAGGTGTGTTATGATTCATGATTGATTATTAGAATTGAATCCATTTTTTTGTTAAATTTTCAAATTCATGTAAGGTACGTACAAATAGCTATTGTGATCAAAGCAAACGATTTTTATGTTTATTTTTTCTAGTATGAACTTAGATACTAATTTCACAAAGGTTTGTAAATTTTATTTATTAAAATAACATCTCTTTTTATTATCAATGTTTAACATTTGTTTTTTTTTAAAACATTTGATAGTTTATAAACAAATTATCATATGGCTCTAGTGCCCATTGTGGTGTGCAGAGCCTATCGGATCCCGAAGTCAAAAGTATAATGATGTTTATACTCTAAGGGTCCCACAGGAAGGGTTACTTATTTTGGGAATGTAAATACTCTCTTAAGTACTCCCTTGCACGAATTTAAAAAGGAATACAGCGATAACGACGTGCCTCTCGGAAATAAATGATATCCGCGTTGCATTATTTTTATTTTATCTAGACGTACTCTAAATACTAAATTAAATATAGTTTGTGATATCGAGACTTTGCCCTATTGGTTAGCTTTAAATTTGCGTAATCTTCAATTTATAATTTTAAACTAATGCGATACTACTACACAAGACGTAAAGTATAAAAGCAACATAGAGTTCTGAAGATAAGTCAGAATCATTAATAAAACGAAAAAACGTCAATCGTTTTATTTTTCACAACTTATAGTATGATGCTTATTATATCTTTATTTACTTTTGCATATAACTTCCTTAAACAAGTACTTGCCTACACAACTTTTCAGGGCAAAAGTAGGGAGTGTAAATTTATGAAATGTACAAATTTTAATAAAAAGCAATTTTCTTTACTCTATAGAACATAATGAAAAAATAATATACTAATATCTATTATCATTTAATGATAATCGTCATTTCAAATTCTTTGTGACATTATTTAACAAAAAAGAAACACAAATCCATATTATACCATTAACCCATCGGAGTGTTTAATTGTCCTGCAATTGTAACATTCAAAACGTGCCCGAAAATATAAGGAATTTTCTGGTCGTCGGAGATGTCAAACGGAATAATTGATATCCGGCGGTAGTGGATTTTTACGTGAAACGGCCGTGTGTCACGTGCTTACGGAAAGTGGATTGGTGCGAGAGCGGAACGCAACGCGGCGGCGGCGGCGCGGGCGAGACTGGCCCGGGCGGCGCAACAGATACAGCCACAGGTTGGGCGGCTGCTCGCGCCACCCCGCTTTCCCCACACGCCAATTTACATCCTCATTATCGGCTCCGGAGTCAGCAGCCAGCACCGACGACCCCGATGCTGCCTTTTTCGCCGCAATCAAATAACGGGTCGTCTGCTCCCATGTTAGACTTCAGGTGCCATTTATTCTAATTTTTTCAGTGAACAGGAACGCTCGCTTACCTAAAGATAAGTTATAGCCTTTGACAGATACAGTGCGGAAAGTAACCAATGAATGTAGATAGTTAATATTTTCTGGAAACATTTACCGTCAACGACGGTCGCAAGGCATAACGACTTGGACGCTAAACAGATTTAGATTTTTTACACTCAGAAATGTCAGTAGCTGCTAAATGCTACTAGAAAATATACTATACCTTTATTAAAGTCATAATATTGCTGCGGCAAATTAAAATCTTAAACGTCTATTTATTTACTAAAGTTTCTTAAAATATTTATAAGTAGAACCTATCCAGACACTTTATTTTCGACTGTTTGATTTTTTGTGAATGTTCATAAGGATTAGGAATCTTATATAAAAGCACCCTTCTTTGGCAATATGTGCAAAAAATAGAAAGATTTTTGAACACAATTGAACCAATCAATCATACAGGACTTTCTTAGACATCATTGCGATCATTAAACAAACGTCGTCATCAAACTATCTCATCTGTCTTTAGTTATGTCTCGTTTTTACTCAATGTATATATTAAGACTGTTGACTAACTTACACAAAAAATATATGTACTATGTCTTAATCGAGATTTCGTTTCGTTTATTATAACTCACCTCGTGCCATTTTCAGTGATAAAACTAGATAAGATGTTTAATTAATATAGTTCAATTTAAAGTAACATCCAACATACACAGTCCATATAAATAACTTATTCAATATATATCTATAACTATAAATAAATGTAGTCGTAAGTACCCCTCCATCAGAAAAAAGGTATACGTCTTGCCAAAACTATTCCCTCTGGAGACTACGCTCGAATATCCTACCGTCGTCCTATGTCAAACCGTTAGTTGCGACATCAATTTATTATTGAGGAGTTCTCCAAGCATTTCGGATTACAACAAATGAGTGCCCAGTAGTAATAGTATCGATTTATATATAGAGAAACTTTGTGTTTGTTGTTAAAAGCGATGTGTATTAAGTTTAGACACAACAATTGGGCTTTGTCATCAGATGAGCAATTTATACCCATGTATGTTAATTGATTTTTAAGAGAAAAAAATGTTGCGATCGCGTCTTAAATCGTTTATTATACAGAGTAATAAAAATTTTCCAATGTGTTTTTATTCATCAATCAAGTAGACGATCTATCTGCCGGATGACTTTTAGATCACTCGGTAGCAGGACTATTATTGTGATCTGGATATCTTTAAGGCAAGAGTGAACAGGTTGTTCCTAGATAGGCATGATTCATCTTCGGTCAATCAATCAATCGCTTAACATCAGGTGAGATGGCGGCCTATTCTAGTAAAATAATTATAAAAAATATATTTAGATCCCTGTACTGGGTCCCATTTGGGAGTTTAGCGCGAAACGGCAATTTTATAGAAGTTATTGGTAGTTAATAGATAAAAAGAATGTCAAAGAACGTGGAATGACTAGATATATCAAATAGGTTTTTAGGAAATAATATTTTTTTTTCTATGGACACGGTAACACAAGAACTAAGAAGAAATTCAAATAAAAGAAAAGTCGGTCCCAGAGTAATTAATTGGATATCGAATGAGATTGACATTTGGAAAATCTAAAATAAATTACGGGCACAAAAAAAAATATCGCGGGAGTGAGTTATAGATAGCGCATCATAAATTATAATATTTTTTCGGCATTATTGTATTGTATTGTTTTTTTGGTCAAATAAATGATTTTCTTTCTTTCATGGTTATAAAATACTGTGGTATGAAAGATAGGTATGTAAGAGAGACATTGTTATAGTTGATTGAAAGATTTTTGGAATATTAGAACTTTTTAAAATTTTTTTTAAATATTACCTATAGATTGCGTATTTTTTTATTCATGAGTGGTATGGGTAGGTATATCAAAACGTTGGTGGATCGTGTAATACATTATTACTTATTGTTTGTGCTTTCTAAATTACATTTATTTTTAACATTGTTAAGAAAAAATTAAGTTTCAAGTGCGTAGAGAAATAAAGTAGAATGTATGTAATGTATGTGTAGTACAAATGTATGTGATGGTAAAATTATTACCATCACATATAATAATAATAATAATATAGCCTTTATTCAGATCTTGAATGTTTACAATAAATTTATATCTAAAACTACACACAATCTTTAACTAATTAAACTAATATCTGTTCCTTGGTTATTAGCACTAGATCTGTTTGCCAGTCGCAAAGGCCTCCTCCAACCTTTTCCATTCAGTTCTTTCTTGAGCTACTCTGTTCCACATTACTCCTGCCACTTGTCTGATATCGTCATCCATCTTTTCTGCGGTCTGCCTCTCATCCTTTTGCCTTCTCTGGGTACCACGTGTCATCGTTTGCTCCATTTGTCGTGACCTTGCATCACGTGTCCAGCCATCTCCACTTAAGTTNATTGTGCATTCTGTGATGCATCGCCATGTAACACTTACAAAGATAAACATTCGAAAAAAGGCCTCTGTGCTGTTGGCTTCGGCCCCACACATGCCTTCCAAAGGACCGGGCCACTATTTGGCCCGTGAATCTTAAGGATTTCGAAAACATAATAATATAATATTAAGTAATATATATATATATATATGTATAATATTATAATATCATTATAATACTATACATATACAGATTGATTATGTGTATGTATGTTAATTATATTAGTCACCATATATTATACGATTTCAAGTGGATCACTTTTAATCTATGGTGCTTGGTCCAGAGATAAAGGCCCTTTACAAGATTGCGCGCGTATCGATTTCCATTAGGAAAACACTGTAATGGACCAATGTGGGGACGATAAGAGCATTAATACTTACAAATTCCGCCTCATTCCGCGTACAAATTCGAAAAACTGCAAAGCAGTGAAACCTTTGGACGTTCACAAAAGCTATCCGACTGAATGATTTTGATACGTATAAAGCCAACGTATAACTATACTAAACGGGTATACATGTAGGGACAAATTGCACGGTATTAAATGTTGTACTCTATGTATTTTCCGTTCTCGACATCTAACTATACACACACTATAAGTATAGTTATTGCCATAGGGTACTAAGCTGAAACTTTGTCCACCGCCTTGTGAAGCATACTTAGTCCCAGAGGTGCCAGATTCGAATTCCAGTAGGAACTTTGTTAGGTACTACTTCAATGTTAATAATTAACTTTGACATCTCCAGCAATGCTGTTACATTATATGTATCGGTATATAAATATTAACGGAGAAAAATATAAATATTCTAGATAAGTATTTTTGTTATTAGAAATTTTTCTCCTTTCTAGTAATAAAGTAGGTTGGTTAACTTGTAATATACTATTGTTTTATGTACGAGTAAGCATTGGTCCTTATAAAGCTTATAAAGAAGACGCTATGCAGAGGATGTTACCTTTTCTAATGTTGTGTTACTAGAATCTTACTGTGTCAATATTACCTATCTTTTTTGTCGAGCAGTATGTACCTTGACACAAAGGTTTAACCATCCTGAGTAGGCTACATTCAAAGTCTTATGACCTAATGGGTAACATAACGTATCCTCCGTGACCTCGAAGAAAACTTCATCATCACATTCCGTAAATAATTATATTACTGCAATTATTTGTATCAAATATATGTATCCTAAGCTGAAAAATCATAGCTCAGGATCATGACCAAATGCAAAAACCAAAGAGAAAGACAATGTCGCATGTTTTACGTTTAGAAACCAAGACATGAGATGTCAGTTTCCATCTGCCACGAATCCTAATTATTCGTTTGTTATTTTCTTTTTGCATAGGGTATATGAGTAGTGAATACCACTGTAAGCGAGGTTCATGTGTCACCTATGATTTTAGAAAAACGATTGTTGGGCAATACGAAAAAACCAAGAGATTTATCAAAAAACAAATATACACCTATCTCTCTGGCCATTACCATAGCGTAAGCGTTGAATGGTCTACTTGGAAGAAAGCTACATGGCTTGATTGATCTTCACGATGCGATCGATCGTTCAGTATACAAAGGGGATTCTTACCTTACAGTGTTTGCAAGCTGAATCACCTGATTTTCCGAAAAGAAAGATGATTGCTTTTTCGTAGAGCACGTTAAGGCACGTTAAGTCTAGGATGTTAGTCATTATCACACCGGCCACATCTTTCAAATGTTTTGTATAAGCAAATTTGTGGGGATTTACCTCATGTCTTGTTCTCTCATACGTGTTTAACTAACTTAGGCGTTAACCATGCAACCCATTCTGGTTAATAAGAGTTTTAAAATTTTTACATTTAACTGCAATTAGTTTTTATTACTAACCCGTAGCTATGCTTCTATAGAAACTAATTTCTGAAATAATTTATGGTTATTATATGCCTAAACGACTTTGAATCTTCGCTTTTATGGTAGTAAGGTTCAAACTAATACAAAGTTTGAAGCAAACAATAGAGTCTAAATACGACAATTATCATTATTCTATACAAAAGAATTTAAACAATAAAGTTGTGAGGTGGAAAAAATAAACTAGGTACTTATTACTTATCGGTAAGTATAAGCTGCTGCTAGAATATGTTATGTTATTTTATTTTCCTAAATGAAACGAAAACACTTTATTCCTATTGCTGAGAGCCCTCACACACATTTTAATGTCTTATTAAACTGCGTAAAGAACAATGAAAATAAGTAATAGGGTAGTGTGCTCAAAATCGATGTAGTTTAATTTTTCTAGCGATATTGATTCACAACAAATAAAATAACAAGGCATATGCGAGTGGAATGGAATCTTATAAAAATATTGTAGATGAGAAACGCTAAGTTCATATCTGAGTAAAAGGAAAATTCTCTGTAAAACATATTTCAAACTTTGCTCGCTTTATATATTTTTCGAACAATTTCAATGCTGCTACAAAATTATTGTACCTAAATTATAGTAAATGTATATAATTTTAGTTGATGAATCCATTTAATTTTAGCTATTGTGAATTGAAAAAAGTTTATGTGTAGAAACTCATAATTTTGTTATAAGTAATAAATTATTTTACTATTGTTAAATATGTACACAGGAAAATACGTTAACTTTTTTAATTATTTTAGTTTGATATAATTATTTTAAATATGAAATATATATGCACATGGTAAGCTGTCGGTCCCGGCGATAATCTTAGGATAGCAGTTATTAACACTTACCAATCCACAATGGGCCCATTACGGCCCAAACTCCAAATAGCAATACTGTATAGGAAGACTTGTTCCCTGGAGTTGAATATTATAAGCTGATGATGATATTATTGCCATAAAAAAATTGCACAATGTGTTGTCTGCTTGATGGCATACGTTCACGACGTAAAATGTGAACCTTTCGTTAAAGTTCTAGCTTTTTATCTACATAAGCATGACTTATTTTTGCAAAATTATACAACATACAGTATAATACACCCTATAAGGCAATTGTGAGTTCGTTCAATCCCTCTACCTTTGTCTGGGAGGTGCGCTCACTCACCTGTATTTCCACTAATGAAACAAAATCGCAACCTACAACAGAATGAAAAGATTTATTCTCATCGCATTTTTCTTATTCATGGTAAGATTTCCATTTGTTTTCAATAACGTTTTACTAGAAAACTTTATTTAGAAAACACTTACGAGTAGGTTTTATTCGTAAAGAAACCCAGGGTGATTTTTGGTTAAATATTCTTTCGTGGGAAATGTCTTAAAATTATCATTAATGGCCGATGTACTGTAATGGTTGAGAAGTCGATTAATACACAAAAAACAAACTTGTTTGGTTTTCTATATAATATTAAGGGTTTTTTTACACAAGTTCTCGCCCTGTTGAGGACCAGAGGTTCATGATGGACTACATTGATGTGGCCATTGACGTTAAGGACATCATACAGTCTAAGAATATAACAAGACTCTTTCAATCATCACATCGACGTCCTACATTTTTATGTTCCGAAGTGAACAGGACGGTCAGGACGCTCACCTGACCTGATGGTAAGTGATATGCCTGACCATGACAGAGTGGTATGGAAGGAGACAACTGATAAATAGTTATTATTCTCCATCAATGCCGCACTGCGCCCGTCACCCGAGACAACAATGTTAGGTCTCTTATACCCGGTAATTTCACTAGCTACAGTGCCCTCATCCCGAAAAAGTGCATAGCACTCTTAATTCATGGGACGATATCTGACACTGCGGTGATACCTAGACGACTCAGTATCGAGTCAACCACCAAGTACTTCAGAGCCCACCACGCGGTCCCTCTTCAGATTCGTCATCATCTTCGGCTTCAGCCTATAGCGTTCCACTAATAAATGTATTTTCTTCCTTTCCACTGCAGGCAACAAGCCTCGCCATACCGTAAAGCTATGGGGAGAGAGATTGGATGGACCTCTTACAATGCACGAAGGAGAATAATCCTTTGCACTATTCCAGTGCGTGATGATTAACGAGGCTCTAGCTGTTCATTATTCGGAAGGATGCACCAAGTTTAGGTGAGGTTGCAATATATCCGAGTCTTAGCAGAATTTAACCCTTACCGGTATCGATATTTTTGTTTTCAAAAATGATAGATAGTACTAATATTGCTTTTAAAAAAACCTTTATGCATTCAGTTGGTAACTCAGAAGTGTTTAAAATAATGCTTTGTTCTGTCGGACTTCCGCTATATGAAAACTTATAAGTACTTCATATAAAATATCCTGTTGATTTATTTAACTTATTAAAATACAGATCAAGCAACACCAAATAAATAACAAAATGAGGATTATATACCCTACTCGCGGATAAACAACACAATATTCGAGAACTGTTTTAAAGTAGCATCTTGGAATTCGCGGCTTTCCGCTATTTCTCTTTATAATTACTCGAAAACTAATTGGTTCAGTCGACAAATTACTATTGCTTATTTTCCTGACATAATAATTGGGTATTTTTTAAAATGAAATGGTTAGCTAATTATAAGTTGTTTAATTAAAGCTATTGCTACTGAAGTTAAAGTAACATAGTAAACTGGTGGTCCCAATGAACTAATTCATTAGGACCACCAGTTTGCTATGTAGGTATTAGGTACATGCTTAATAATTAAAAACTATAAGGGCGATCTTTCAGATTCCACGAAAAAATGAGATGTCGCCTATGGCAAAAGTATTTCGAGTGTTTTAATGGAAAAAGAAGTGGCCTGACGACCTGGGTAAAGAGGCAGGTAGCCTATGAATGTCGTAGATTAGGTTTCGGCCCGCCTTTTACGGCAGCCGCGGAAAGGTAAGGGCTGGTGTCAATAGAAATTTGCACTGACACAGATAACTGAACTAGTTTTTTAATTTAATATCTGAAAATGACATATTATACAGGTATATTTTGTATGGCATTACGACCTACGGCTTCATAGCTTAAGGTTATCATGTGATCATTGAGGTTAATATTCTTAAATCAATGCATGTGACATATTATTAATACGTTTGTATTTAAATAAACGATTTGATATAATTAATAATGACCACAGTTCGAAGTATTACTTAGATTTGTATCCAGTCGTCACACGTTAAAATTACCGTTTATATTTCATTTATAGAACGGCAACACCTACCAGGTTCCAGAGAGCCACCAGAAGCATGTAGGTATTGTTAGCTGAGCTTTACAGGTACAGGGTATTGTTAGAACGTCTTATTGAGGAAACGCTTAAATCCCCCATATAACTAGATAGAGTGAAAGATGAAAGCAATATAAATTTATCAAGCATTTTCGTCGTATTTTTCTAAAGGAAAATGTCATGACGAAATAATTAAAGAAACAAAACCCCTTATTACTTAAGTTAAAAATCTTATTAGTACGGTAATAGAGCGTGCCTTAATTGAAAGTGAAAATGTTAAAATCGTTAAGTGAAGATAGGCATCTCTTTATAAAACTTTCCATAGTCAATTAATTTGTTTGAAACTGGGCCGTTACCGTTGCCTTGGGGAACTGTTTCAGTAGGCACTCCCCACTGGGAAATTGCTCTCCGAGATGACGGAATGAAAAAGAAAACGTTGGCTAGACGTCGCAACTTGTAAAGCGGCGGATCCTACTGTCAATCGCATTTATGTTCCGGCACTTTGTAACTCAAACAGAAATTGACTTTTTTCAAAAAGAAGACGCCATTGATATGACGTTATCCCGAGCCAAAGAGTGAGATTTGAAGTGAATTGAAGTGAAGAAAAAAAAAATGAGCTTCTTCCATATGAGCTTCTGTTCACACTTTTGAACGCGTTCTAATGTTTTTAATTAGTGGTAATTAAAAACATATTTGCACATATAAACTGCTATTTAAATAATCTTTTATGTTATGAAAATGCTAAGGTTTATAAATAACCAGGCTTGCTTTATATTAGGACTCAGGAAAAAACTTAATCACCCTTGGTAATTAGGTCAAGCTTCAACTCATCACGACGTCTATAAAGTGTAGTTGAAGGTTACTTTGATAAATATTACAGAACTATGACTATGTAGTCAACGTAAAAGTAACAACGTAACAGTTAATATATACATTCATGTAACGAGCTTACTATAGGCGACACGACCACCCATTAACGCTATCAACTCGTGAAAAGTTTATGCAACGAACGAGATCGGTCTTATAGTGGGACGTTCATGTTTCCTATCCTTCTTGGTAGGTACCTAGTGAACCTATAAATTCAAAGAAAATAAGATTTTAAAATTCTATCAAAAGCTTTTGATAGGTTTACATTAAACGTGAGCGCATTTTGTTGCCTTCTTACATGGCGTGTTAGAAGGCAAAATAAAGTGCAACATAACCATAATGCGATTGTTATAATCTCTTGGAAGCGAAGAAGTTGGTGAGAAGGTAAGTAATACTTTAACCAATTTGACTACTTGCAATCTAGGTGTAAGAACATGATTGTTTAAGTTTGACATAGATCGGTGTTTGTAGTATTTTAAAAAAATCATCGGCCTAATACGACCCACCGCATACTGAGGCCTTCTCATACGGCATGCCTTAGGGGAATTTGGGACATAACCCTTCACGAAGGCCCAGAGTGATGAGGCGGGTTTTATTTATTTATTTGATATTTTGTAAGCAATATTTATTTTTGATTCAGATCGTTTTGAGGAGCATGAAGTATCAAATTAATTTACATAATGCATATTCTGGCAGCAAATTAAAATAATCATGTGTGATACCTATTTATTAAAATTTAAAGCATTTAAAAATTAATTAGATACCTAATAACGGCACATTAATTGTAGGTCCGGTACGTATTACATGCATTTTTAAGTCATACTATCAAATCAGCTCTTTTCCTTATCTTGTTAATGAAATGTATATTTTACTTAATTTTTTTTAAATGCCAAAATAGTATAATTATTTTTTTTATATATCATTTATTTCTTTTAATGATTTAATAATTAAATTATTATTCTTAATTTAGTGAAAATATTTCCAAATAATACAGATTTTATTTAATAATCATATATATTTTATTAAACATATCATTTACCAATTTTATACAAATAATGTTTATTGTAGAAATATCTTATTGAAGCATTGAAGTCCCCCCTCTCTGTCTGATTGTGCTGTGCCCGACAGGGTCCATATTGATACATGTTTGTTATAATTATACCAACCTATAAACATATGGAAAAGCAATAAAGAATCGAATTGAATTGAATTTATTCATCTAAAAGTAAATTGAGGAGGAAGTTCATAAATATAGTATATTTCAGAGAGGAAAAACTTCCTTCTTATTCACGATAATAAACGCTTACATTTCCGTCCGAATTACTTAAATAAATACCCTCATTTTATTCTTTTAAAATTTCATTCTTTTAACGTTTAGGAGCTGATATAATTACAATAGCTGTAATTTATAGACAGTATAAAATGGTAGGAGCAAGGTATATTTATAATATTCGAAGCAGTATGCTGAAGTGGTTACTTACAGAGACATTCACACAGCGCCATCTAGCCAAATTTAAATAGAACTTGTATTATGGGTATAGTATGATTCACGAAAGATGACCATTAATGGCGACCTTGACCAAGATGCCCGATATTGCTCAGAACGTAAGTGAAGGCTCCCTCTCTCATTTCAGACCAGTCTGGTGCAACTCCATACAAAAATAAATTACTATGAAACGGAGCAGAATTTTAATGGCGGCTATTGCCATCTCACTCACTTCCTCAGTCTCACTCTTTCTTTCATTTGATTGTTTCCCGGTTAGTTTGACACTGACATGTAAGTTGTAAATAATCACTTTTGACAAAGCGATATTTACTGGTTTTTCTTCATTTGCATATTTTCATATAGGAAAGTAGTGAAACGTTGTTTGGATTTGTAGTTATCTTTCAGAACTTGTTAGAAAGGTAAAATGAACTTTCGGTGCTGTGAAATATGTGGCCGAAGCTCAGGAAGAAAAGACGGAATCAAACGCCACTTTTTGGCAAAATTTCCTCTTGATAAGCCAGGTGGAATGTTTTTTTTTAATATACATATCTCAGAACTACTCTTAATGTGATAAAATATCATATATCTGTGTTAAATGTACGAATAGCTGATTCAAGACTAGTGTGGGATTTTGAATTTTATCGATATCGATATTGTTTTCAGATGTAAGTTATGGGTCAGATTTTCAGCCCTCTGCAGGGCACCCACATAAACACCGTGTTTACGACTGTCATCCTAAAAACATAGCCGGTACGGAATAATCTTTCTTTTCGGACAATCAGGTGATTCAGCCTTTAATCTCAAACTAGTCGCACAAAGTTACTACTCCCCACGGGATAAGAACTCACGATCCCCTGTTTAAAATGCGGATTTAAGCGGAACGCTGTGCACACTATGCCACGGAGGCAGTTTATATTATAAATGAATAAGTTTATTATTATACTTTAAATACTACACGTATACATTGTTTATGTGATCTGTAAATATTAAAACTGTGTTTTCTAATATTTATCCTTCCTTTCAGCCTGAGGCTGCTTCCATGGCAAATGACATGTCAATTTTGCCGCCTGAAGTTGCTACGATAAACCGAATGAAATCAAAATGTTCATCATCATCACAACATCTCTTTAATAAAAAACATTAATTATGGTTCTGGCTTATTTACTGTTTGACCCATGATACAATTTCGTTTTAATGGTAGAAGTATAGAATAATATATATTTACTTTTACCATGAAAACGAAATGGAGATTCTGAAAATATTTTTAAATCGTACTCTATATATATATATATATTCGTATTCGTTACGAATATCGATATCGATATCGATATATTCTATGTAGGATGTACTGCAAACACTATATTTGTTGTTTCTCATGACTTACTTTATATACTCTTTGTTTCAGACTATCACAGTCTAATGTTGTACATGGGTTCACCGTTTTTGTATGGTGTCAGACGAATTATGGAGTGGAGACCGCGTTTTGTCAAGCATAACATAGGCCATCCTATAGATCGACGACTTGCAAAAGGTCGCTGGTGGAGGCTGGATGTGCAAAGAGTAGGACCGGGATATATGGCGCAAAAAGAGAAGACCCATGTACAGCAGTAGATTGCGATAGTGTGAAAAGAAAGAGGGAACCTTCACTGTTGGACTAGGCCTTTTGTTGGTTTTTAACCTATATATCATAAGCTCATATAAGTACATCCCCACCGAAGGGCACAAGCCTACCCGTATATTTTATAGGCCTTAGTTGTCCACAAGGGCCCATTGCGGATTGACCGATTTCACCCTTTGAATTTCTTCGTGGCGTAAATTTTCTCATGATGTTTTCCTTTACCGCAAGTGTTAGATAAATGTAGGTACATATAATTTCGAATACATATTGGTTCGTGACGGGATTTGAACCTACACCCTCCACCTCTAGATTTGAAGGCAACAGTTCACTCACACTAATTGACCACCGACGCTTTTGACCTATAGGTTCTGAAATGGCATAGGTACTTTTGTTAATAGTAAAGATGAAGATATTGAAAAATGTTTATGTAAGTAAAAATTGTTGTCAAACTTAGGTAGGTACATTGTTCACCTGGAGGAAACGTATATATTAAGATATTTGCTCGATACAATGGCTCGATATGTAAATACCTTGTTCCCTTAGGAATCCCTTGTTACAGCAATTGTTGCTTAAAATGGGATTTCGGGATTTGTTTGTTAAGTTGTTTAGAATATAAAAACAAATTATTGATGTGATTTTTTAATTAAAAAAGTTTCGATTATAAACAGCTTCATGTTATAAGAGAAGCGCTTAATTTAACTCATCAGCAAAGACCTATTTTATTAACCACTTGAACGTCCTGGTATGAAATTTTACCGCGATTTGCACCCCGCTAAAACGTAGGGAATACCCTGCGTTTTAAAAAAGAAGCACAGTAATGCTAATATTGTTTGCTAAATGTCACGATGTGTAAGGTTTTAGGTCGGTTCCATGGTTTGTAACGACACCATCTCGCAAAAGACACCGGAGAGATCTTAATCTATAAGGAACGATATAAATCATCGGATCAGCAAATTAGCCATAGCCCGAAACGTATCGGAAGCCGTCTAACAAATTCAAACGATTTTTGGAGTGTTACCTGCGTGAGCATAGGAAGAACTTTGCGCGAAGGAAGGATGAGGTCAGCCGATGACCGGAATATCTGCGACATTTAGAAGCAATTTATACTAAAATATAAAGTATTGAATAAAACTCCATGGTAATTAATTATTTCTTATAATAAAACTAACTCACAAATCACAATCGCCCATACTATTCGATAAGTTTTAAACTTTACATCTCAACATAAATTGCATTTCCTTCTTTTGCAAACATTATAAATTCCCTACTCACTACAACGTAAAATTATTAATAATTAATGACAAAAGTTCATGTTAACGTCAAAACAGTTCACTGGGTATTTTACATCTTATTTTCAGTGTATAAAAGGCACTAATAAGTGTTGCATTGGTATTTAAATGTGTAGGTTTTGTAAACAATGTAAAGCTAATTGTATAAGCGTGATAAAATGTATTCACGTATATAGATAAAAAACTATTCCTATTCATTCCAATAGTGATCTGAACACAAAATTATTGTTTATTTTCTATTTTTGTATAATTATTATAAGTACTTATCTAACGACTTACTGGGAAAAAAATGTTTAAGGTTATTATAAAAAATGATATAAATGCAGTGTCAATCAATAGAACTGGACTTTTTGTGGGGTTCCAATATATTTAAGCACAAATTTTAGTCTAGGTGCATTTAGTTTCAATATGCAAAAATAATCTACCAGTTAGCAATCACAATTGAATGAGCACTACCTATTAACCAACAATTATAATACCATCTAATTTGTACCATTAAAATGCATTTCAATATAAAATATTGTCTAAAATGAGCAAAATTACCTGAATCATTTAATACAGTATGCCCGATTATCATACTCATACAAGTAGGTATAAATAAATTTCATGATTCATAATAATTGACAGTAGAATGAACACTAGCATAGGAAATGTAAAAATTTAGGAAAACGATTGCCATAAACACAGCAAATCAGAAACATAATACATGATAAATATCTTAGCAATGCAAACAACATAAGTGTAAAATTTTTCTACTTTTAAATCAAACCACTCAATCAATGTGTACTAATTATGCAGATTAATGAACTCTAACTCTACTTTTTTATTTATATTCGATATAAGACACAGCAAACCTCACATGTCCAAATCAAATATGAGATCATTTTTGAACAAAACCTCTAAGTATTGACCTTTATTTAATTTATCAGGGTTATAGAGATCAGTGGTATGTTTGATGTTATCACAGGTAATTGGATCGGGTTTAGTTTTGGTCAATTGGACTTTCTCATTTTCAGAACAATCTGTTTCCGATTTCCAAATAACTGGTTCTTGGCATTTTTGATTGCTGTCTACTATGTTCAATAACGTCTTTTTTTTGCCATCTTTGGATGTTACGTTGTTATCTTCAAGTTCCGAGTCTCCCGGCGTGGCTTTAAAATCTGCATCAGCGTCAGAAGTATCAGCAAGCCCACTGTCGCGTCTTTGTTTAAGAGCTGACTTCAAACGAGGCTTGGAAACCTGAAGATTAAAATAACAATATGTGTCACATATGTTAATCAAACATGCTTATGCTATCATAAAAAATACGTAAGGTGGTAACAGTTTCTTTCATAGTAATATAAACTAAATATTAGGTATTTATCTGTTTAGAAAATACCACAATAAAATCTGGATACTATAGCATATCTTTATTGCACTCCATAAGTAACATTGATGTTGAAACAATATAGCTAAGTACTAGTTACTATTTATGGTCCATGTAGGGCACGGCAAGTACGAGAGTCGAGGAATCACCTTAGGCTCAAATGATTAAAATATCTTTTTAATTAGATTAAAATAAAAAAGCGTCGGTGGCTCATTGGTGTGAACTATTGCCTTCCGATTTGGAGGACGCAGGTTCAAATTACATCACGGACCAATGTCTTTTTAAATTTTCGTTATCTGACGCTATTATGTTGAAAGAAAACACCATGAAAAGTAAAAATCGCTTAAATGGATGAATGGGTTGTGCGTAAAGTCGCCTAATCCGCACTGGGCCCACGTCGACGACTAAGGCCTATCTATACACCATTTATGGGTAGGCTATTGCCCCTCTGTGGGTACGTTTAATGAGCTTTTTAAATATTATTTCAATTTTTTTTTCATCTAAAAATTCTTGTATAGTATAGTAGTTTTTACACTGGCGCCACGCTTACTCCATGACCCTCTCAACTTGGACTAGTGTGGTGTGGTATGATCCGGAAGTAAAATTTAATATAACAAAATCATTAAAGTTCCATGAACAGTAAATGTTACAAGAACATTTTATGATATTTATTTTAAAATATATCAGATATAAAGCAAAGGTGTATTGCTTGACTTGGTTATGTCATTGCCTATCTACACCAACTGTTTCCATGGCACTTGTACAAATAATGCATAGAATGTAGTACAAAGCAGTACAACAATTTACTTTTTAAAACATACCTTTATGGACATCGCGATCTCATCCTCAGCTTCACTTTCACTCTTACGTTGGTTTTGAGTACGTTTTTTACTTTTCTTGCGTTGGTTTTTCTTTTTCTGTCCTTCTATTGAAGAATTGTATCTGAAAAATTATAAATACTCATTGAGGTAAATTTTAATAATAAACAAGAAAAGTTACTATAGGTTAACCCTTTTGACCACCGCAGTAAATTATGATTACCATACTGGTGGTTATAAGGTAAAACTATTATGAGGGCTCAATAGACAGCAGCTACACTTGTGTGTGCAGCTATGCTTGTGTGTCTACAGAACACACAAGTATTTTCTGCAATGGTATGTCCTTGAATAAGAAACCGGAAATTCTTATCTGGTCTGATACATGAAAACATTAGATACTGTCTAAATAAGATGGGTGTTAAATTGGGTTGTGGTGGGGTCCTTTGTCCTCATGTGTGTCTGTCTGTGCCTTACAGTGGCACATCAAAGCCTTCCAGCAACTAGAAATGTCTTTTATGTTTAAACTTTCAATTATGAATATGTGTGTAAACAACAAATTAATGCATCACCACTATGATTAAATAAGTAGGACACATTTAATTAGCCATTTTAAGCTTGTATTATTTTTTTATCAATTTGTGCTGATAAAAATATGAATAAGATAATGTTTACATACCTATAGAATTTTCGTGCTATAACAACATTAAATCTAACAGTCTTTTTGAAACTATTTTCTTCAGGTATGCAGTCAGAGCTGATGTAATCCATGGATGAAGCTACATCTCCTACACTAGACTCAGAGAAACTTCTCATCATTGCCATTGGCTTACGTAGTATGCTCTTTGCTCCAGAATCACCATGGGTAGATTCAGTCCAAACAATCTCTTTTGGTAAAGAAGGGGGTTCAATATAATCCTCATCTTCTTCATCTTGGTTTGAAGTAACAACAATATTGGTTTCACTACCTAAATTGGTTACTTCAACAACTGGATTTGCATCTAATTTGATAACTTTTTGGTCATGCATTTCAGTTTTCAATGTTTTAGTAACTTGTGTCATATCAAAATGTTCAGTTGTCATGGAATCCTCACTCAGACCAATGTGGTATGTTTCAGGTACAGCCCCAATCACATCAAGTTGTAAAATTACATTGTTATCCCAAGCTTCTCCCGAAATGTTTTCAAATTTAATTTCTTCTTCAAATTTTATAATGGCTGCATAATGAACTGGGGTGAAACCAGATCCAATAGATGTAAATTTTATGTAAACTTTGCAATCAATTTGTTCCACCTTGACTGAATCCGGCTCAGTATTTCTAACATGGAAAGTAAATGCTATGATTTCATCAAGAACATTGTGTGTGTAAGATGGCAATGTATACCCTATAGAATTCTTTAAAAATGACTTTGCTATATCACTGGGCATATTTTCTTGTGGTTTACTACTGGTTGCACTGACACTTGAAGACAGCACAAATCTTGCCATCCTTGTTATCTTCATCACTTTGTGTGCCAGAGTTTTCTTCACTTTCCACACATAAACTTTAGAATTTGAATGACCTTCATCTAATGATTGTCTTATGACAGGCAATGTCACTATTAAATACGCTTTGTCTTGTCAATTTCGCATTTCCACATTCATCATTGACAGTATATGGAAGTGTTATGTCCAGTTTATACTTGGCTGGGTTTTCAGATTTCAAACACAAAGATTTTTCTCTTACATCAAGCACACATTCCTTGGTAGATCAGCAATGGAAGATTTATTTCAACAACTATTTGACTAGGTATAGCACAGAATTGTTTACTATTTTTATGGTATGTAAAGTCTTGCAGGTCTACATTTTTTTTGTTTGATAATACTTGGGGACAGTATAACCATTATCAGAGGAATGAGAGAATTCAGTTTTTTTGGTTTTGGTATTTCTTTGTGCACCCTTAGTTTCACTGGGCACCTCACTTTCATATGATTCAGAATTGTGTTGAGGGTACAGTTTCTCTAATATTTCAGGTGAAAATTCACTAGTTTTTCATCAACAGGGGGCCTATAATTTGGATCTTCTTTTCTTATATGCAGGTACATTCATTCCTTTGTAGAGAGATTTTGGGAACCGGAAATTGTTACTATCAAATTGAATATTATATGTTTTTTGTAAACCTTCATATGCCGTTTTATTCACCAACTCCCTAAATTGTTTATTAACTTCGGCCATTCGAAGCGTGTCGGGATGGAAAACCACATCATATATAACGCACCGCTCCTTTTTATAGTCGTAATCTTCACGGGGGGGTATAATCGAGTATGGTAACAACCAATTCATGCCTCTTTGCCCGTTAACCTCCTGAACGTTGCAAGACGGTTTAGCGATATTTTCATTACTACAGATGTTTATAAATGCTTTCCGGTCGCCAGCGACACTAGTTTTAATAACATAACCACCCTTTGGATTAATAAATGTTACATCGTAACCACGCTCCTTCTCTAGCTGGGTCATTTCTTTCTGATAGATCGCTTGATTTGCCGGGTCACGTATCTCCTCACAGTAATCAGCCAACAAATCGCGAAACTGTTTGTTTTTCATTGCTTCCTGAATAACTTCCAAATCAGATCGAGTAAGTTGTGATTCTTCATCACGAGGTTTTACTCCCGTTGCCATTTTGTGAGATTTTTTATAAATAAACACGATAATAACTACGCATTCAAAATACAATTCAGGTGACGAAATGTCTTCTTCTGTGGCTGAAACTAAACCTGACAATCACAAACGTCAATAACTCAATATCTATTATTAAAATTGTCTATGTTTTCTGTTTTCACGACTAAGTCATCAACGAAAGCTCTAGAATTCTAAACGTGTGTGTGTTTTTAAACGACACGTTAACTGTCAACGGGTGCCTGACGTCCAGTGTTGCCACCTTAGTCCTTTCGGAGCTAGACATAGCACTTTTTACTGAAGGTGAACTCCTTTTTTGAGTATTGCCCGGTGAAGCTGTAAAGGCCATATGCGGCCAATAGCAGTAGTCAGTTCGAAATAAAACCTTTTTTAATTATAAAGCCTTAAAAGGGCTCTCTAGCCATTTTCATTGTCTTGAAAATATAATCGAAACCTAAAGTTTTCGCCACGCCAACAACTACTTTTTCAACAAATAAGAAAAAAAGAAAGATTGGTGACTTTACTTGGTTCTTGAAGCTCCATTTAGCCCTATCTAGCTCGATTTAGGCTTCAGTAGCCAACTGGCAAAAAACGGAACTCGTATAGATTCGTCATGTCTGTCTGTCTGTTTATAGGTTAACTCCAAATTCAACCGACTTCAAAAAAGGAAATCTGAGTGACTTCGATATATATTTAAATCGATTGTACATATGTTTTTTTTTATTTTTGTTCGTAGATATCTTCCCATTTTAAGAAAGTCAGGGTCTGATGATAGAGACCAGAGAAATCTAGGGAAGCACCTGTTTTTGTGTTTGTTCGCGAATATCTCCGTCGTTTTTTAACCACTTTAGATGATTCTTTTTTTTTTGTTGTAAAGAGGATACTCCAGAAGTGGTTCCAAGGTAAAGAAATTAAGGTTTGATGATGGAAGACCAGAGAAATCGGACTTTTAAAAATTGACTCAAAGCTACATCTCAAAGAAGTATACCTCTCTTTGCAGTATATTTATTCCAGACATTATTTCTACCAGGAAATAAAAAACTCTACTAAAAATAAATTTTTTCGTAATTTGATATCGGCGCCAAACTCGGAGGAAGTCTAGTTCCTCCGAGGTGTCAAACAAACTGTTCAGCTGAGTGTTTTGGCACCGACATCAAAATTATGAAAATAATATTTTTTTTTATGAAAATAAGTCAGTATTTTTTTTTGTTCAAAATATTTTTTAGAGCTATTCAACCCGTCAAAGGCTAGTTCTTTTTCTTTGTATTGAAATTGTAACCAAAGTGTAAAATGTTCGCCATGCTAACAACTACTTTCACATTATCATCGGTCACGAAGCCTTTTTTCGTAGTTCTGAGTTTTCAGCATTTTCTGACATCTGGTCAGAATACCTTTTTACACATGGACAATGTCGTTTCGCAACAGTATAATTGCACGGACGACGTTCTTTTGTGATGTAAATATAGTTCGCGGACGTAAATTCAATATAGTTTGCGACTTGAACTATTTGGGTCAGGTTCCGAAAACGGTTTCAATGTCTCGGAATGAAAAACGGTTTTAAAAAATAGTTTCTCCTTACGACGACCAAGTCTAGTGGCAAGTTGGCAACACTGAATATACCCCATGTGTTTCTGTCTGTTCTGACTTTCTGTTGTTTTGTTCTTAACTAAGTACCTAATATTTGCTTTTTCATAATTTTATATTTCAAAACTACACTGATGAAGAAACATCTAATTTAAACAATAAAATTAAATAAAAGCTATATAATAACAGCAATGTGAAATTAATTCGTGGCGAAGAAGGTATTTTGTAAACGCAATAATGTCTAGGGCATTTTGTGGCCTATTGTCACCAATGTGCACAACTCGACAGTACAAAGTTATTAGATCTGCCAGATTTTATGCAAGATGGATGAACAGAAATCCTGCAAAAGTATTGTTACCCTTCGAACCGGAATCAAAACCTAACCTTAAAAAGGAAAAAGTTATTACATTATCTCCTGATATCTTAAACAAACCAATAAAGAAGGACCTGAAACATGAAAAGCAAATATTCGATAAAGCTTTGGTGCCATCGCCATCGCTTCCTCGTGAAAAGGTTAAAGAAATTAAATCCAAAAGAGAGGACTCATTAAAGAAGAGACAATTTTATCTAAGCCAAAAAAAAGTATTTGATGATAATGAGCAATTAATTTATGAAAAAATTAAAGGAAATGACAGTCGAATCAGGTATAGTGAAGCTTTTTTTGGACTTTAAGTCAGACTACATCCATTTATTATCATATTGATTTAAACCTGATGGATATATTCAATATTATCTATGCACTTTGAAATTAAATTAAGTAATGCTTGCATATTTATCATCTGAGACAGATGTTGAAAATACAATAATACCAAATAATTGATTCTAATATAATTATTTTTTATAACAGTGTGTGTAATTATTACACACAAGGCATTTCATTGTGTGTTACCCAACAATAAAGTACACTATAACTGTAGTAGATTTATATATAAAAACAGTTATTCATAAGCTTAAGCTGTTATAATAAAAATAAATGGTTGGACAGACTATAGCAACATTCATGTTTACATACCTACATGAATGAAATAACTAGTCTTATGTAATTTATTTCATGTATATTTTCTTTAATGTTAACACTGATTAAGTTTTTTATTTTTCAGTTCACTTCTTGTCAAACTGAAATCTAAAAAAGATAGACTACGTTCTGGTCAAGTGTTGGTAGAAGGTTGGAGACTTATTGTGGATGGTTTAGAAGCAAAATGTAAACTGAGATATGTCATATTTAGTCAAGTAGAAGACTTGGATAATATGATACCATATCTGCCCAAAACAGGAGTAGTTTTTTATAAAATTCCATATGATGATATTAAATTATGGTCAGATGTTGAAACCTCTCCTGGAATCTTTGGTGACTATCATTTCTTATCTACTTACTATAGTGGATTACCTTATATTTGTCATTTTGCCTTTATTAAGTTTCTTGCTGGAGTGTTCTCAGTACAATCAACTGTTTAAACCAGTGGTAGATTGACTCAACTGTTATTTGACAATTAAAAAATGTCTTCAAAACAATTAAAAAAGTAATTTTTACAATGTGATTTATTTTGTGTAAACCAAAGATTAGAATATGATACAAAAAATAAAGGAATTTGTGCTTGATAAATGTTCTGTGACTGTACAGTGTATGTCATTGCATTGAAATAATCATTATTATTCTATCTAACATCAAGACTCTGCTACTGCCTGAAATTTCTACATAATAACTACATACTACATACAAACTAACATAATTATGTAAGTTTTATATAATACTAGCTTTTGCCCGCGGCTTCGCCCCCGTTAAATTCGGGATAACATGGCTCCACTTGCCTGGTAATGAAAACAGAATAATTTTAACACTGCAACACTGCTTCTTCTTTTCGCTTCGCATACCAATTTTTTGCTTTTCACCTTATAAACTGGGAAAAGTCAAATATAAATTACCCCTTTTTTAAGGCTTTAAGGGCCGATTTGCAAAAACTTAAAAAATATTTATTATTCCTGACAAATCCAAAACTTTTTAAGGTCGGCGGGGGATTATATTATATATATATAGGAATCCCCCGCCGACCTTAAAAAGTTTTGGCTCCATTTCCGAAAAAAAAAAAGACTACAAACAGGATAAAAAATAGCCTTAAACCTATTCTACGTTACCTTCTATCAACATACCAAGTTTCGATAAAATCTACTTTAAAACTGCGAAATATCGGATATGATACTTCCTCCCCTATTTGAGGGTTAGGGGTGGATTTTTGAAAAAAAAAATATGCCAAATTTTTTTGTTTCTGACAAATAGTCCGCATACCAAATTTCAGCGTCGTACTCCAAAAATTGCGGAATGTTGAATACAAACTTCTAACCCCATTTTAGGGAAGTGGGGGGTGAAAACGGGACAAAAAGTAGCCTAAAACCTATTCTAGGTTACCTTCTATCAACATACAAAGTTTCAATAAAATCCGTTGAGCCATTTAGGCGTGAAAGTGTAACAAACAGACAGACAGACATACTTTCACATTTATTATATTAGTATGAATTTTGAATAACTATGATTATTTAAAAACATAATAATGTATAAAATTGAGTCACATACTTAATTATGTTTATGATCTTATTAAGATTATTTTTTTGCAGGTGTATTTGAAATGCCTACTGCAGACACTGTTAAGTCAGTGTTGAAGCCTCTACCATTACAGTTTATATGTGATAACATAAGAGTGCCAGGCAATTTAGGAGCCATTCTTAGAGTAGCAGTCGGGGCAGGTTGTGAAAAGGTATTGCTGACAAAAGGTAGGCAGAATATTATGTTTCTAATCACTTAATTTTTTATTGTCTATTGGGGCCACATCCTAATAAAATATTGAAATAATAAATGTATTAAAGATTCTTTATGTCTTTTGGGTTTCACTTTATTTGGCAGAATCTTGTTAATCCAAAACTAAACAAGAATTATATTAGGAAAAAATATGCCTTGTAAATATTTGATGAAAGAAGATAATCTTCTTTACAAGGCATATTTTTTCCTAATATAATTCTTGTTTAGCAGAATCTATTTACGCCTTAATTTACAATGGCATGCATAATTTATGATCTTTATTTTTTACATGTACGAGTATAGGTGCTATACATGTAAAAATAAATATTATAAGTTACTACATAATATTATATTGTTTAGTTATGAAATTATAGTCGAAATTTCATCATTTTTAAGGTTGCGTCGATCTGTGGGATCCAAAAGTGATAAGAAGTGCAGCAGGGGCTCACTTCAGGCTCCCAGTCCACACCTCTGTTGATTGGGAAGAGATGAATGAACTCCTGGAAAAAGACACATCAATACTAATTGCTGACAGTAATGCTAAAGGTTTTGACACTGAGAAAGATGGAAGCAATAATAATAATGATGCATCACTTCAAATGCCAGTATTGCCATATTATGGAGCTCAATTTTCTTCAATGAAACATATAACGCTTATAATTGGTGGTGAGACTGAGGGCATTAGTGAATACAGTTATGGGTAAGTAACATTTCAACACATTCATCTATTTAACAAGTATTTCAAATATAATTTCAAATATATTTCTGAAATGTTATTTTAATTTAATCAGAACTATATCTATGGGAGAGAAATATTTTGGTCCTCAACAATCACATTTCTCCTATACATTGAATTGAAACTAAGAAAAGTTTTATTCATCAAACCCACATGTGTGGGGTATCAATGTATATGCCTTTAAAAATTATATTGAGGTTTCCCACATATATACTTTTATAAATCGAATAGTTTGCGTGAGAGACACTATCAAAGTTTTCAAAAAGGTCTACTCTACCCTCTAACTTCTAAAATATGGTTTTGATAATTTAAAACAATTTATCATTACAATGAAAACTAACAACAAAATTTGGTTTGAACGACATCTACTTTTATACGTCATAATAATTATTTTATTTTACTTGCTGCAATGGAATCCTTTATGAGCGAGTAAACTCGCTTTCAGATAATTTTTCAAATCTGGTATAATGTAGGCGACAGTTGCATCTCATGATCTATTTGATTGCATAATTATTTCATAAAAAAACTAATAATATAAATTACTATTATAATCTAATATCCTTAGGGCGTTTATCAAAAGTTTTTTTTTTTTTCATATTTTGTTTAAGCCCTATCATTTTAAGGAATGTTTTGTAAAGCCTTTACCAGTTTAAGAGTGTAACAGGATCAGTTAGGAATTTATCTACAATCCTCAATAACATAGCACTTACTACATGTCATGTATAGCATAGCTGTAAAATTAAGTTATAAGAACCTTTTATGGATAAGTCGCTTTTATGATAAGGATGATTATACAACTTATGATTAATCTAAGCATACATTTCAGGTTGGCAGCGAATAAGAACGGCCTTAGGCTTAATATTCCACTACAGAGAGGTGTAGACAGTTTGAATACTGGTATGGCAACAGCTGTTATTGCA
Source organism: Leucinodes orbonalis (assembly GCA_019425675.1). Taxonomy (NCBI): domain Eukaryota; kingdom Metazoa; phylum Arthropoda; class Insecta; order Lepidoptera; family Crambidae; genus Leucinodes; species Leucinodes orbonalis. The sequence goes on from PQWD01001165.1 coordinate 52,246, forward strand.
TTTGAAATTAGGAAACAACTCATAGAAGCTTGGACAAAAGCCAAATTGGAGAGGCAAGCCATCCATGCAACTTAAGATAATAATTAGAGTTGAAAATCAGTTAGTGTAGTATAAATAATATTACAAAATATCTCAAATTGTTTTATTTCCTCTGTTTTTAAATTGTTACCATTTTTTAACCCCCGACGCAAAAAGAGGGGTGTTATAAGTTTGACGTGTTTGTCTGTGGCACCATAACTCCCGAACGAGTGGACCGATTTCGATTTATTTTTTTTTGTTTGAAAGGTCATTTAATCGAGCGTGTTCTTAGCTATGTTTTATTAAAATCGGTTAAGCCGTTTATAAGATATAGGGGATGAAAGTGGGAATGAAAAACCGATTGTTTGCAAATATGCCCGAATGGGGTATCAAATGAAAGGAAATGATTCGTACATTACAATAGCTAAGTTTAATTAAAATCGGTTCAGCCGTTTATAAGATATAGGGGATGAAAGTGGGAATGAAAAACCGATTGTTTACAAATATGCCTGAGTGTGGTATCAAATGAAAGGAAATTATTCGTACATTACAATAGTAAATAAGTAAAAACGGGTGTTATAAGTCTGACGTGTCTGTCTATATACTAAAATCTAACTTAACCTAATCTACCTATAAAAAGTATGAAATAAAAATTAAATTAAAATTTAAACCTCCGACTCAAGCACTTAAGTATTTCCTTTAAAAAGTAAAAATATTAAAGAAACTTAATGTAAGTACCTAAGAATCTATTAATAATTCTAAAAAAAAACTCGCATTGGGGACCGCTCTTAAACTAACAATTCAAATACAAATAGTCTAATTAAGTAACAGAGATGAACATAAAAAAAATTAAGAGAATAATTAAAACTTTCATGAAATTCCTTCAAAAAGTCTTGGGTAAAAGCCTAAAGAGGTCTTATGAAAATATCGTAGATAAGAAAGAAATAATTAGGAGCGGTCCCCAATGCGAGGTTTTTTTTAGAATTATTAATAGATTCTTAGGTACTTTAACATTAAGTTTCTTTTATTATTTTTTACTTTTTAAAAGGGAAATTACTTAAGTTCTTGTGTCAAGGGGTTTTTAAAATTTTAAATTTATTATTTAGTTGAAAATAGGTACAATTTTATGTTTTAACACTTTTCAGGACTGTAAATACATTTTATACGTCATTAGGTACTCGAATGTGTAGAAAGGTGATTCATCTATACATATAAATAACTTTTTTTTACTACATGCATATGAATATACTTATAAATATGATGTACCTTATTTTTTGAATTTTAAATTCTTACAAAATATTGAGGAATATTAATTGTTGTCATTGTATTAACATTGATACCTTTCCCTACTTAGAAAAGATTTTTCAATATGTTTAGCTAATGCTCGTCTTATGAGTTCTCTATGACGTAGTAGACATATAAATGTGACGAAATTGAGCGCTAAAAAGTAAAAACGCTTGTTCAAAGTTACGAAAATAAAGTAACCTAGCAGGATTTTCTTCTTTTGCTTATTCTCATATCTAAAATAAAGAGAAACTAAACGTTCGCCATATGAAGCTGTTATGTAGTTTTCGAGCCAGTCGTACTAACATAGCGTAGGCAAACGATTTTTTAGTGATTCTCAATAAGGTACTTCGTGTTTTATGTCGTCAAGACACGATCGCATTTGGTGTAGCGGTTGCGACGTTGGCTGCTCCACCAAGGGTACAGGGTTCGATACCCGGGCAGTACAAACACTTGTGTGCATGAACATGCCTGTTTGTTATGGTCTGGTGTTTTTATGTATAATATGTATGTATTTCCAAAAAAATATGTATACACGGTGCTAAATAAGTGAGCAATAATAATTGACTAGGGTATAAGTTTGTTGTAATTTTAATTAAGGGAGCTCTAAACTAATTTTAAATACGTTTCGAAGAAAACACGCTTCAAAAATTGACCTACTTTTTAAAAGATCAACCCTGTTGGTGTTAATGACCTCAATAATAGAATATCAAATTGCAGATTGACACATTTTCTACCTACACTAGAATCTTGAACATTTAAAATACATATTCTTACCTACTTGATGTATTATAAGTACCGCGACTTCTTTTTATTGCCAAGCTTAAAGTAACTGTGTTCACATACATCTTAAAGTTAACCAAATTCAATATACATCTATTTTAATAGAAATGACATTCCGAATATTTTTTTAATAAAATATGGGATAATCTTGCCCATGCTTCATTAGTTCATTCATTTCTGAAGGTACACATTTAAATTCAATAAATTATTAAAAATAATACCTAAATAAACAATCCCCTAATGTACAAAACCATGACGTTTGAACGTTTTCATTTCATTAAAACACAATTTTGTAACCTTTGCTAATTATCTGACAATATCTTTCAAAAAAGAACGTAATAACTTAGATTAACAGTTAGTTATTGTTCATCTAAGGTCATAGTTACCGAAATAATTTGCCTATTTGTGTTTGCGCAGTGACAGTCTGCATCAATAACTCTTTGTTTTCTAATACAATAAAACAAAAAAACAAGTCGCGTCAATTAGCATTCAATATTTATTCTTATGTTAAAGGAATAAAGTTGAAAATGTTGCTTCTTACGTAATGAATATGTCATTTTTCAGTTCATTAATGAACATTTAGCTAGTTTTGGCTATTCGCCGCTAGATGACGCAACTTTTCTTCCTCTAATGTGATTATAGCTTTTAAAACAAGTGAAATAAGATATAAATTGCGCGGCATTGTCTCATTCCCTGACCTTTTTTTTTTTTTTCTTTTCATGACCTTGCACGGTTTGTGCATCCGGCCAAAGTCAAGTTATATATTTATTTATTTTAAGTAAAACGAGAAACGCAAGTAATAGGAAAAGGTTACATAATACGGAATTTGGATAATAGGAGTAAAGATCAGGAAAGTAATTAGAATAATTACTGCATTAAAATATATAAATAGATACATAAGATAAATAACAAAGATATAAAAAAAAATATATGATACAACATCATAGCATACAAAATAATTAAATTTTAAATTATTGTCCCTTGACCTGACGTTAGTTCTAGCCGCTCAGTTAGAGATGTGAAATTAATGGTAAAGAATCATTCAAATAAACATCGATTTCAATATTTTTAATCGATTCGTCTACTTGATCGTAAAATTGATTTTTTAATCAATCCTATTCTTGAATACAGCATGCTTTAACGGCATACATTCAATATGCAGTTTGGTTGATAAAAATATCATGTTGAACATCAACCAACCAATATAAACAAAAGCTTATAATCTTTTAATTCTTTATAGTATTTCAAAGTAAAACACAAGGAAACCAAATATTTGGTAACTATATTAATACAGAATTGCATGCTCTTTTTAAATAATCGTTTAATGGTACTGACTACTATTTGTTGTATTTATTCACAAATAATGATCCAAATTAAATTCAAACAAATAAAGCGCCCATTTAACATTTGAATAAATTTATGTTATCTGTGATACAACGATAATTTTTAAACATAACGACTTCGTTTGGTCTCGAAAACGTAAGTAAAAAAGGTATTTTATTTCAATTTCAAAATACATTCAATAAATAATTACAAGTAATTTTTAAATTTTATAAACCTATGTAAATCGATTAAAAATAACCAATTGAACCGTTTTATAACAATTGATTATTTTTAACAACCCTATTTACCTACCGTAAATTTAGTCATGTTTACCATATTGCATCATCCATTTTGAGTCGAATCTTGTCTTTATTTAACCTCAAAAGGTATTTCTCCAGGGAACGTTATGAATGAAATACATGGCATTAATAGTTCGTAATGTTTTTCACGTAGTAGGCTCTATGTTTATTCATGATAATAGCGTTGGTAGCGGTATCGAGCACAAATATACAACATGTGGATTTATAAGATTCTGCAGTGACGAAAATGGAGCAAAATTTGTGTTCTTAATGGATCTGATTATCAATATGGTACGACGGGGGTCGGAAGAGCCGCAGCGCGGGCGGTGCCTTGCTCAGCACATCCGGGGATCAGTGTCTAGTGTTCAAAATAGCCTTTGAAAGTGATTTGGTGAAATGATAGGTGCATTTAAAATAAACGCCAGTGCCCCCGCCTTCCCTGTAACTTTTTAAAGCTTTTGTAGGGAAAACAATGAACGGTGTGAATGTTACGAAACAGGTAAATAAAGATCATTGAATCTAAATTGTATTTTTAATTTTCCTTTATTTTATACGATGATTGATGTGATGAATCAATATTTAAAAATACTTACAGTGAAATACAACCTAAGATTACATGTAAAAAGTTTGCCGCGTTTCAACCGCAGCGACATAGCCCGCTTTTGGCTTCAGCAGCTTCTACTATTATTCTAAAAGGTCAATGACTCTACGCTACTTATCATTCAGGGTTGTCACAAAATCTTATGATATTTTAATTAAAATAAATGTATGTATGATCAGAATCGATTCTACGCACCGGATTTTTACTGTTCTAAATATTGTAAATATTGTCACCCTTCATTATTATTGCTTACTTATTTAACACCGTGTATAAGTATGTTTATCCGTTGTTTGGTACCCACAATACGGGCTTCACGCTTAACTTGGTACTAGATGGCGCTGTGTCAGTGGATATTTATTTATTATCGTTTACAGCGCCATCTCTTTCTCACCTTACTTAACTGAAGATCGACGCTTGAGTCTCGTTCTAGTATACGGGCCTATACTATCTGAATTATACAAATGGAACAAAAATAGTGCCATTTATACAGTCAATAGAGTACTACTGACTGTACAAATGGCACTATTTTTGTCATTTGTCAATGCTATTTGTACCATTGAACAGTAGTTCAATGGTACAAATGGCATTGCGCGATTATAACTGTGGCATGTATAGCGACAAGATCAAAAAGTTGATAGTAATATGATATCAAAAAGTTACTAAAATACGTACCTACTTATATACTTTTATGTAGGTACTTATCAGCGCATTTTTTACGTTTGCTTAAATTACCAAAAGAACAGCTAATATTTTTTTTATGCAATAAGTGAACGAAACGGTCAGTACCGGGGTTGCCACTTTTAGGGGGGAAAATCGGGATGATCAGACATCCATCGTTCGAAGTTTGGTCAAATCATATTATGATGTATGTGAGACAGTCTAAGGAAAATGAAACTTTATTTTGTATTGAATCTAATAATATCAATAGGCTGCCGGGACAATGCCTTCGAAATCGAGACGAATGGCAACTCAGGTCAGCGCGCTCACTTGGTGGTGATACGCCTGACCAAGACAGAGGCAATGTTGAAGGTAATTAATAACAGTAGGTAGTATAATAAAATATATTACCCCAATGCAAATACAGTCGGGGTTAAACTTAAATGTACACAACTGGCTAGATTGCTATGGGCATTGAGCCATTGAGGTCACACGGATTAACAAAAATAATATCACACTTCAAAAATTGTGTTGGCATAAAAGTTTACAGTGCACTTCGTTTAAATCCATTTCATAACTGTAGCAGGGCAGTACCCTCTGTTATAATGGTACAGTGCTATTGGCAAGGGCACAATTTGGCAAATAAGCCCAATAGGTAATTATTTAAACGACAACTTGGTTTAGTGGTTAAAAAAGTTTAATTCGGTCGACCTATTTGGTGTAAGTAAGCCCAGGTTCGATCCCAGGATTCCCAGGACAGTACATACGAACATTTGTATAATGTATTTACAAAAAATATTATATATAATACAAGCTCCTGGCTTTCGCTGGTATCAAGCAGCGACTGTCTTCCATTGTTCTGGCTCGGATTTCTTTAGGCATGTAACGTAATAGAAGGTTTGGAGAAAAAAGACATATTTATTTTGAGCATTTAGTGGGTAGTAGTAAAGAGCTTTGTAAGGAGAGTTATACGATTGTAGGTATCATGGGTCAAAGTGAGCATTTCAGGCTGATTGATGGTTTCCGTTTTAGTATGCACAGTAAACACTCACATATTAATTAAATGAAATAGGTCTTTATTCAAGAAGTTTTCCTAGACGATCGTTTTTTTTATCATCTATAGGCAGACTTTTGACCGCCATCTCACCTGATGGTAAGTGATGATGCGGCCTAGGATAGATCATGCCTGCCTAAAAACAGCCTATTTACTCTTACCTTGAAGACGGCTAGGTTGTAATTATCGGGGAACACATAAGAAGGCAAAGAGTTCCATTCCTTTGCGGTGCGCATTAGGAACGAGGCACAATAGCGCGCTGAGCGGATATATGGAATGTCAACCACGTAAGGATGGAACGCTCGCCTGCATCTTGTATCCCGATGGTGAAAAGGGGCTGAGGGAATTAACTCGTCTAATTCCATCGCACACTCACCGAAATGTAAACTGTAAAAAACTGACAGCCGTGCAAGAAACTTGACTAGGCAGAGTCTAGGTATTTACTAACACCGTTTATCAGCTGATTAAATGTGTTCCTTTTTTTCGACATGCTGTTGGCCGCGAATGGCCTTCACAGCTTCACCGAACAATTGGCGAGGTCAGATGACTTTGAGAACTACCTATTTATTGCAAAAATATTAATGTTAATCTTCGTGGGTTAAAATTAAATACGAAATGAGAGCGTCGGTGGCATATTAGTGAGGACTGTTGCTCGGATCGGAAGATCTGGAGGACGCAGGTTCAAATCCCACCACGTACCAAATCTTTTTGAACATACAAAATTATAAGTACGACATCTGATGTTCTTACGGTGAAGGAAAACATCGCAAGGAAACCTGCGCACGCCTGCATAGAGATTAAAAGGTTGTGCGTGAAATCGGTCAATCGGCACTGTGCACACGTATGCGACTACGGCCTAATCAAGTGATCACCCATAGGCTCGTGCCTCTCGGTGGAGATGTTGAATGAGCTNATATATTACCCCAATGCAAATACAGTCGGGGTTAAACTTAAATGTACACAACTGGCTAGATTGCTATGGGCATTGAGCCATTGAGGTCACACGGATTAACAAAAATAATATCACACTTCAAAAATTGTGTTGGCATAAAAGTTTACAGTGCACATTCGTTTTAAATCCATTTCATAACTGTAGCAGGGCAGTACCCTCTGTTATAATGGTACAGTATGCTATTGGCAAGGGCACAATTTGGCAAATAAGCCCAATAGGTAATTATTTAAACGACAACTTGGTTTAGTGGTTAAAAAAGTTTAATTCGGTCGACCTATTTGGTGTAAGTAAGCCCAGGTTCGATCCCAGGATTCCCAGGACAGTACATACGAACATTTGTATAATGTATTTACAAAAAATATTATATATAATACAAGCTCCTGGCTTTCGCTGGTATCAAGCAGCGACTGTCTTCCATTGTTCTGGCTCGGAATTTCTTTAGGCATGTAACGTAATAGAAGGTTTGGAGAAAAAAGACATATTTATTTTGAGCATTTAGTGGGGAGTAGTAAAGAGCTTTGTAAGGAGAGTTATACGATTGTAGGTATCATGGGTCAAAGTGAGCATTTCAGGCTGATTGATGGTTTCCGTTTTAGTATGCACAGTAAACACTCACATATTAATTAAATGAAATAGGTCTTTATTCAAGAAGTTTTCCTAGACGATCGTTTTTTTTTATCATCTATAGGCAGACTTTTGACCGCCATCTCACCTGATGGTAAGTGATGATGCGGCCTAGGATAGATCATGCCTGCCTAAAAACAGCCTATTTACTCTTACCTTGAAGACGACTAGGTTGTAATTATCGGGGAACACATAAGAAGGCAAAGAGTTCATTCCTTTGCGGTGCGCATTAGGAACGAGGCACAATTGAAATTGAAATTTTTGAAATTGAAAAATGCTTTATTCAAATAAATCTTTACAGATACTTTTGAATCGTCAAAACAGTATATAATTTTTTTATTAAACTAATGACTCTACCACCGGTTGAATGCTGCATCCAACGAGAAGATCCCGGCAAGAAACTCGTGGGTTACTCTTTTCAATACTTGGTTTTTCAATACTTAGTTAAAAGCGCGCTGAGCGGATATGGAATGTCAACCACGTAAGGATGGAACGCTCGCCTGCATCTTGTATCCCGATGGTGAAAAGGGGCTGAGGGAATTAACTCGTCTAAATTCCATCGCACACCTCACCGAAATGTAAACTGTAAAAAACTGACAGCCGTGCAAGAAACTTGAAGGCAGAGTCTAGGTATTTACTAACACCGTTTATCAGCTGATTAAATGTGTTCCTTTTTTTTCGACATGCTGTTGGCCGCGAATGGCCTTCACAGCTTCACCGAACAATTGGCGAGTCAGATGACATTGAGAACTACCTATTATTGCAAAAATATTAATGTTAATCTTCGTGTTTAAAATTAAATACGAAATGAGAGCGTCGGTAGCATATTAGTGAGGACTGTTGCTCGTCGGAAGATCTGGAGGACGCAGGTTCAAATCCCGCACGTACCAAATCTTTTTGACATACAAAATTATAAGTACGACATCTGATGTTCTTACGGTGAAGGAAAACATCGCAAGGAAACCTGCGCAACGCCTGCATAGAGATTAAAAGGTTGTGCGTGAAATCGGTCAATCGGCACTGTGCACACGTATGCGACTACGGCCTAATCAAGTGATCACCCATAGGCTCGTGCCTCTCGGTGGAGATGTTGAATGAGCTGATGATAAATACTAGAAAGTGTTTATAATTGCGAACCTCCTTTTATGAATTCGACCATGATAGTACTTAATAGGGATCTCCCAATGTCTCATTATAAGGTTCCGGGCCATAACTTGCCGCCGTAGACCTATGTTCAGGTACTGTTACATGTTTGGGCCATCCTTAGTACATGTTTATTATGTTGTGCCTGAAATCTTCGATCATCCCGGTTTAACTTGTGATTATTTGCTGTATGGGATAAATAGGCAGGTAAGGAAAACACTTTGAGTTGGTACAAAAACACTTTTGCTCAGGTATATTAAAATTTACCACAGGTATCAGGTCCGGCGAATTGTAGAATTTTTCTTTTTTGTTGACTTAGCTCTACATTTATTTTGTACTAGCGACCTATCCCATCTTCGCATGGGTGGACTTAAGATTTTTAAAATATTTTTTTCTTTTTAAGAATTTATTCATTTATTTATAAATGAATTTATTAGTTATTTATATATGAATTGAAACTGCCTAGAAAACAATATGATTTATTGAATCCTTATGATTCCAACAGAAGTTTCATTTTGGTCCATATTGCTATCAACTTTAAAAATGTTAAAAGTGGTTATTGGGACATAACGATAATAGTTAGTTTTTTGTAGATGTACGTTCTTTAATATTGTAGAACATATTTTTGTTCTATCGTCAATAGTTTTCGCAGCGCATGCGATTAAAGTCGTTTTATGGAACTTTTTTACACTTTGAATTAGGTACAATCAAAAGGATTAGAAATCCCACGGAGAAATATTTTTTGAAATCGGCAGATTAGTTTTTGAGTTTATTTATTATAGGCATACGTTCATAAATCCCAACATTTCCAACTATATTAACACCAAATAGTACCCACCTATGTCAAAATAGATCGATGGTTTTCAAATCAAAATATAATTAGGTGCCTACACGATATCACTTACCTAATGTGAAATAAGAGGTTAACTTTTATCTTATCATTAATCATTTCATCATCAGCTCATTAAACGTTCCCACAGAGGGGCATGAGCCTACCCATATTGGGTGATTAGGCCTTAGTCGTCCACGCGTGCTCAGTGGATTGGACGACTTCACACACAACCTTCGGATCTCTTCGCAGGTTTGCATGAGTGTTTCCTCACGATGTTTTCCTTCACCGTAAGAACGTCGGATAACGTACATATACTTTCGAAAATACATTGGTACGTGTCGGGATTTGAACCTCAGCCCTCCCGGTAGGAAGGCGACAGTCCACACCACCATTGAGCCACTGACGCTCTAGAATCTCTAGAATTTATATCTTTAAGAATTAATATAGAGGCTTTGGTAGCATAGTAGGAAGCGCGTAAGTCTCATAAAAAGGAAATTATAATTAAGCAGGTATTACTCATAAATAGGAATACCCAAAATAAGGTTTTACAAACTCTATTACCCACAGATTTAGGATTCCTAATCCTAATCCTAGTTCTTACAAATACCCATAATACATTTTGATACAAATTGTAGAGCTCATAGCTTTAAACGAAACATGCTAACTCAACTTTTCTTCCTGTCTTTTACTTTTTGCTCTTTAACTTCACGTAATATTTTACAACAAAAGGACATAACGTTACAGCCTCAGTAAGTTTTACGCCATAATAACTTAATTCACTTGGCAATAGACTTTGCCAACTTGTATTGACGTCATCAACTGCGTATGTTTTGTCGGCCGAGGTCCAACCGTTGTCCCTAGATTTGATCAATGGCTCGCTTTACTTTTCTATAGCCGACTCATTATGCAGGTATCAGCGGGTATTCACAAAAAAGATTTAAAAAGTAATTTTCGAGTACAACTGAATAAACTTAGACAATGCTTAGTTATTGCTTACTTAACATTTTAGGACGGTCTAACTACGAGTGTATTTTTTTTTATAAATATGTACATATAATTTCTACATATATTTTAATTTAAAAATTTCACATTATATATGCATGTAAACGATAAAAAGTCATGTAATGCGGTAACGTGACATCTTCTCAAAAGCTTAGTTACATGCAATCTTCTTGGTGAACTTTCATGGTCCATAGACGTGGCCTATCTCAATCTCACGGAAGGAATTAGGGATTTTTTTCAAAGGAGAATTCGTGGTACCTAGTTAAGGATGTGAAATGTAGGAAGGAGGCGTCGTCGGTCAATACTGGAGGTGGTGCGGTGCGGGAGCGGTGCGCAGGCGTGGCCCCTGCCTCCCCCGGCTCCGGCCCACTCACGCAACTCGCGAGTCAGCCGCCGTGCGCTGCGATCGCGCGCGACGTTCCTCTAAGCGCTCGGGCCATGTGTCATGTTTTCATCACAGAAGGGATCTGTCAACCATCGTCTAACGCCTCACGTTATGAATGAACAACTTGTCTGAGAGCGAAGATAAGTGCGCTCCTGTCGGGCTTGTAACCAAAACGCAGCTTTCGCCGTGTGTCTAGTTTTTCTCGTGGCCGTTGACACTGCAGCGTGCGGATCCCGCAGTGCGCGAGTGTGTGGTTAATTGGCAGTTGAGGGCGTCAGCTGAGTCGCGTAAACATTGGCGTTGCATAGCCTCACTCTTGGGACTGTTACGATGGCCGGTGTTCAAACAAACATTATCTAAATAAACGACAAGCACCTGAGCTCAACATGCGGCGTCTCATTCTACTTCTACTGACAGGTAAGGCAAACATAAATATTGCCACTTGCATGATGCAAAACCAGTAAAACGTAGATTTATAGTGGGCTTTCGAGTAAATATTCAGATCTTGTCTAGAAAGCTTTGAATTGCTTCTCCTCAGCCTCTATTTGCTTACTCAGTTCCTTTCTAATTGTAATTTATAAAACACCTAAGTACTGAAATGTAACGGCATGTTTTAAATCTAGTTCTTAAGGTTGATGTAGCCGTTTAACTTTAAAGTAGGTTTTAGTGCTTGTAGCGTAGGTAAACAGGATCTGTTAAACATTGTATAGGGTTAGTATCTAAGTGCATTCGTCTCATTTGTTGTATGTAGATGCATATAAAAGGAGCTTAAGATTTAAATTTGATTTTAATTTTGATCTGATAACGATACGTAAACTATTTTACTGTAATTTAACAGGTGAAATTTAAAAATTAGGCAAGGAAGCCCAGAATTTCCTAAAAATGATATCCGCGCTCAAAGTTTCTTTCTTACTTAATAATTTAGAAAATGAGAATTATGTAGTAGTGAATGTCAACTATTCAGAAATGTTTAGCACAATAAAAGTGCGCGAACGCATTCAACACAGGAGGATCCAAAGCTCGCGTTACCCCATTTGCCAAATTTACCGCCGTAACATTGTCATACCGCGCTATTTATCATGTCTCGTGAAAAATAAGTAATAAGTCTGCTAAAAGACCCTTGTCCAGGACGCTCTAAGCAACAAATGGGAAGGTCGGAGAGCAAAAAGCATTTTCTTGAGTTCCAATTTAATTAAGTAGGTACCTACGTAGAATTGCGGGTATTCTTCCTTATATAGGTAGGTAAGTAAGATTAGTATATTAAGCAGTTTACTTTAGTAAGAATAAAATTATATTTTGTTGAAAAACTAATGTAAAACATAGTTTTCCAACTATTTGAATATCAATTTCCAAATGCTAGTCGAATATAGTTGCTCAATTTTGGTATTAGAAGATAGTAAGTATTTATTGGTCGCCGTAAAGAGATTCTATTGTTAAAACACATCTGTCCCTATTGGCGACGGTGATTGGTTCCGCCGCGTTAGATTGTTATGATGCAGCACATTCATAGAATAAATTCTTATGCACCTATAGCCTTCATAATGCGTAATTTATACGGTAATCATTCAATAACATAGCTATTTATTTTCCGGAAACAAAGATCAATAAATATTTTAAAATTATAAATTATTATGGATACTATTAGCAGAGTTGATTTTAATATATACTATATTATTAATAATAGTTACACAGTTAGATATCTACTTAATTTAAAGGCGTTAGGAGTAGTTACTTAAAACATGATACCTTTTGACATGATACCATGATAGGTTTTGAACATCAGTTAGCTACACGTACGTACTTATATACTGATATTCACTCCAAATGAAATAGAATAAGTGTGATTTTAAAAAAACTGTAATCAAAAAGGAAACTCATGTTTCCAATGAAATATTTTGTGTAGAGTATTATTAAACAACACAATTAATATATTTACTCAGGAAATATAAAATTTACATATTTTATTTCTATTAGATACAAACAATAAAATAAAAAACACAATTAATTTAAAATATTCTTTTAAGACACTGTAAAAGATTACAAAAGTTTGTAATGTCAAAAATGTTAGTCAAACTTGTAATTAATTCTTTGTGCCCATGGCAAACTTGGCTAATTATTCATATTTAAACTTTCACGAGACGTGCTTACCGAGGTATTTGGAAGTTTATAAAATCTGGGATCCGAATAAGGCTATTATTTCGTTATTTATAACCTCGGGCGACAGGTGTTCAATGCAGGTAGACAAGCCGCGCCGGCTCGTCCGTCTGAGGGAGCTTTTGTTCGGATGATTCTAAAACATTCATATTGAGCAGTAAAATCTTCGTGCGAAAAAATCCACCGTTGGATATGGTATTTGCAAGATTTAAAATAAGACCTTATACCTATGTCACATATTTAGAAATAGATGTAACTATTGTAAGTTAATATATTTTTGCAAGAAACGAATCCCACTAAAAACAATGTTCCAAGACGACCACATATGGTGACCGCGCTGTGAAAGAGATATCAGATCTCATGTAGAGCTAAGCTTCTGAATCTAAATGACCTAAGTCTACCGACCCTTACTTCAACTAATTCTACATATCAGTTACTATGTACGGCTTTGCCGTTTCGCTACCGTCGCGGAGATGATGCGAATATGGAGAGTAGAGTTAGGCCGTGTAGATTCAAAAGCTTGGCTCTACATGCGATCTGATATATTTTTCATAGGGCAAACCTAATGTGGTCCTCTAGGCAACATTTTACATGAAATGTTTTCATTGGGATATCAGTTCTTTTTGTACGATGCTAGGAAGTCTATACTAGGGTTAATTTTTTTCTTAAGTACTTATTAATAGGTTTTTTAGTTACCGTCTACAGTCCCGTGTAAACTTTGATGTCCCAATTAACTTATAGTAAATTGGTGAAATTCCTCATAAAATTCCACCCCTCCCCTCATTTTTGGGGATGGGTTTATGAATTTTTCGTTGTTTGTACACTTAACTTAGATCACATACCAAATCTCAGCTTTCTATCACTTCAGGGAGTAGCCAAACATTTTGATGATCATCAGTGTGTCAGTGTGCCAGAGACGAAATCGGCGTATTAGAACTATCCAATTGAAACTTTGTATGTTTAATTAGTTTATTATCGACATAATATCCTGAGAATATGAACTATCTGCTACATCGGAAACCAATTTTATGAGAGTTCAAAAAAGCGACGAAACACATAGAATAGGTAGGCAGTGCCCTTGCGCTACGCTTGGCCCGTCAGATTCCAAACTGCCTGTCCTTCAAGTAGGGACTATAAATAACCCTCTACTTCAGTAACTTTAATACATCCTCCTATATCGGCAAGTTATTTTCTCGAGATCCAAAGGAAAGTGTTATTTGGAAGTTTTGTTCTGGAGTGATATGTCGACTATCCTTTTGCAGAGAGAATTTGATAAATTGAAAAAGCGAAAAAATACAAAAGTTCGAAAAAATCCAACCCCAACTCCCCCATGCCGCCTCATCAATCTACTGTTATTGAATTTGCTAGGTCCATCTTATAGGGAATGTCACAGCTTATATTTCTTTATTTAGTCATAAATTTATGTCAGTTATATACAAAAACGCAACTAGATAAGAGCTACCCTTCGTTCCATAACGAAAACTACATTAAAAAAAAAACGTTTAGAAATGGAACTTCAACTTGAACAGGAAAAAGAGTATATTTTACTGTTTAAAACCGAATTGGGTGCAATATCGCAGCTGACTCCATCCGACAACCCGGCGTATTTTTTTCGTTTTAAGAGACGGCACCTGGCCATTACGAAAGTTTTTTTTAGCCGAAAACACTTTAAGCTATGCTTGCGCGATTCTTAAATCTGTTAAAGTTAAAGTCTGTTATATTGAAACTTGTAAATTCTATATTCAGTATTCTCTACGTTTTACTTTGTATACTCACGCTGTATATATTTGTGTCTATTGTGGAATAAAATGTATCACTAAAAAGTCATCTTCTTGATAGCGTAGTTCAATAATTGTGATAACTCAGTATTTTCACATCGAACTTCAAACTCTAATACTAAGATTACGTAATCTTTGTATTTATATCAACGAATCTGGCATAGGGTTTAACAGGTTCACTGTCCAGATTAAAAAGTGAAAACGGTTCATGAGTCCATTTATGTTTTTGTAAAAATTGGTATTGCAGGGGTTAAAATAAATTAATAAAAATGTAACATATGCATACGTCACATAAAGAGCGTTTCATCCACGTCCACTGATAAAAACAGCCTGGAAGTTGTATTGACGAGCAGACCACATATGGACTGTGTGGTGAACATGTAAATTTTCACCTGTAGAAAATTTTTGTCGACAGTTGTTATAAGTAATGTTTTCCTTAAAGCCTATTACAGCTCTCATCTTTAATTGATTCTAGAGTTTAAAGTTAAACGAGTATTCAATCTTAACCTATTCAATTTATTATTTTCAATAGTTAATATAGGAACATCAAACATTCCGAGAAATTTAAATCAGATTTTCAAGATGTCTTTAAAAATGGACCCACGCTTCTGAGTTATAAGCGTCATTATTTACGCTTGTTCCCTTTCATCGGTTAGGTAAGTCGCGTCATTGAATGTTTTGAGAAACTTCACGGGCGGTTTGTTATGTCTATTTCGGGTGGTGACAGCGAGCCCATAATCGGAACGGGTGCAGTCGATAAGTGGCCGGCCACTTTCATCTGGCGTGCGTGTTTACACTCTGGCGCAGTGCGCCTGAGCCGGCACAGGGTCGCGCCACCAATACGCACCATTTTAATGCTCGCCGATAACGGTTCATTTCTCAGCCTCATTCATGTTTTTTTGTGTGAGAGGAGAGCGTCACCTACGAGTATACCAGGGTTATCGGCGCGTAAGATTATACTTTGCTTTTGATATCGTCTTAAATGTATCTATAGGGAGTATTTTGATAACAGCTTGTCTTAAACTTCAATGATGTTTATGATGTCAAATGGAATGTTATGAGTCTTATGTTCTTTATGTTTTTTTTTTTAATTTTAATCTAAATCTATCTAAATTTTTCTAAGAAAAAATTGAAACAAATCATCTAGTTGGGTCCCAATAGCTTCGCAGAACCGATAATACAAACGGCCAAACTTTGTAACAAAAGAAAATGATTTCCCAGTTGGCCTGCCTCAAAGTATTCCCGAAAATTCTATCTAAGATAAACTGAAGCTAAAAGAAAGGGTTAAATCGTCCTTCGTTGTAATGTTAACGCATGTAAGTAATAAATAGTGTCTTATTATTTTTCGGTTTGTATGAAATGTGTTTAGTTTTTAACAAAATATTTACATATGAGGTATTTGCCAATTTATTCCTAAAACTTGACTTAAAAATACATACATATTTTAATTACATTTTTATTTATAAAAATACTGTGTATTTATGCACCGGAATGCAGGTATTTATATTAAAAAAGATAAATACATTTGATATCGTCTTATATATTTTTTCTACCCACAAGTTAAATGACAGATTATAATTACCAATAGTTTTTTCTGGTACAGATATATAAATCTACAATAAAACTTATCTGACTCCCGAACTACAACGTGACTATAAGTTGAACTTGCTCTTTGTTACTCTTAAATGTTGCACTTAAAACCCTCTTTTGGGACGAGTGGACAAGCTTGCTTAACGAAACGGAGTTTCGGGCTAAATTGTAGTGAACTTTGTCTTATTGCTATTTTGTATTACGAGTATACGTTTACAACTAAGTCTAGACAATGGTATGTGTACAGTCTATCATAGTCCAGACCGATTTCAAAATAGGAACAAACATTGCCTACTCGTGTTGAGTAGAATCTATGCCTTTTTAGGGTTCCGTAGCTTAAAGGCAAAAAACGGAAGTCTTATATTCGTCATGTCTGTCTGTCTGTCCAGCCTTATCTCACACCCTTTCTTCTTCAAACTATAGCACTATACCACGGCGCAATTTTATGTTATTTGTACCGTGAGTACCTATACTGTTGAATTGAAACATTTTACGTAGGTTTGTGTAGTGTCTGTGAACCGCAATAAGGTTTTGAGACCAATACTCGCGATCGGCACCAATATAACAAGCCGAAGTAGAATTCGTAATTATACCGCAACTGAATCGACTCTACCGCGCTGTCATCCAATGGAATTAGTACTTATTTTCTACCAAATACTGGTCATTTCATTGTTGTCTTTTAACCTAGTAATTGGTTTTGAACGTCATTTCATGCGTTACCTTTTAGTCTTTTGCCTCCAAATTATTCAGGGGTCCCTTAAATAAACTCAACAGCCAACCACTGAAGCGCTTTTTTTTTTCAAGCATCAAACTCATATTTTAGTTTAGTATTTTAATCGTTATTTTTATATTTTTGTATATTTTTTGACGTTCATAAGTGCTTTTTGTAAGCCTAATTTGAAATAAATGTTTTTTTGACTTGACTTTGACTTTAAATTAACGCCAAATAATCTCTAACCTATCGCAGTCCACTGCTGGACATAGGTGTTTCTCATTTTACGCCAGGTATCCCGGTCCTCCGCTTTCCTTAATTAACCTCCACCAGCGACATATCGGTAGTCTAGTAATAATAAAGGGATATTCTTGAACTTATAGAAATTATGTTTATTATTAATTATTATTGAATAATCTTCTTTTTATTTGAAAGTCTAGCTTTTGCAATAGAATTTAACTAAAGACGAGTAACTATATAAACATGTTATATAATACTTTTAACTTGTATTGGTATGTAATATGATAATGCAATTAAACAATAAAGGTTGTGAAAGTTTTCAAAAGCATTGGACCTTCGTTGCTCATGAATACTCCTATGTATGAAACAGAAGCTCGGGTCTATTATGCCCGCACAAGAGAATCTGTAAAGATAAATAACGAGGGCGCAGTGCACTAAGGAACTTCGACGACAAGGTCTATAATTACCGACCTTGAGCACCATGAGGGTACCACAAGTTGGCACGTGCTACGAGTAAAATGATAATGATAGAGTGGCCGAACCAGACGAGGGGAGACGTAATCAACTGAATAACTAATTCAAGTCATTGCGCTTTATTCTACGTAATGGCACTTCTGTGCACCCTAACCATCGATTGTATAAGCCGAGGGTCATTTCAAGGATATTTTTATAAAAATATTTTGAATGGCACATTGTTTGATTTCGGGTTTAAATGTAGGGAATGTACATTTTGGGAAATATACTCGGTTATTTATATTCGATGACATGTATTGTGGCATTTGGTTATTAAGAAAAATTAGCAATTTACCTATGCTTGATTTTCGCATGAGGTTAGCTTCAACAGAAAATATTCCAACAGTTATTTTAAATTCATGATTTAAATCTCTTTAAAAAAAAAAGATTTATTAGAAATCAAAATATATTCGTTAAGTTACATGTTACGTACACGACTCACTGGTAAACTGATGGAATTCTAATGGACTTTTTGAACCTGTAGACCTAAAAATAAATTATTAAGTCGACGTTGCGTGTAATTAGGTCAAAGAATGAAGGACGGGGTCGTGATGGTAAGTAGGTATTGGAGGGTGCTAGCGTTACCCAAAGTTGCGTAGGAATAGCTAGCTATGTTATTGACCGGCATATTATTACACCGCATTCCGTGCTAAAAACTTTATGGAAATGTGACTCACGACCCCTTTGGCTAAAGAAACTTGGCTAAGTTTTTGCTCTATAATGTAGGACCGTATTAATCAAACCTCTATGTCATGCTTTGCGCTAAAAATAAACAATACTGCATCGTCAGCCTTATATTCCGAGGCGAATGTTGATGTGAAGTGACACAGTGAACTACAAATATCTTGATAATAAAAACGCCCCGTACTGTATAATAATGCGGGGGATCGTACGGGGTTGTAATAAAATTTGATTAGAGCCGATCATAAATCTTTTTTTTTCATTATCTCAGTTGACGTCGGCAAGGCCCGTCTGTGTCGGGAAAACGCCCAAATCCCCCATGTTTTGACATATACACTCGCTGTATTTATGACACACAACTGTACAGATCCGGCACTAGGATTTATGAAGTCCGCATGTGTTCTTAGCGGATTGAATTGCTTTTACGCAACGGCATCCATGTTTTGCGATGTGAAATTCATCGTTCACATTTTGTGATACGACTGTGGATTTATATTATTCACATCTGTTCGGAATGCTAGTTCTCTGTCGCTTGATCATAAATATGAATATAGACCCCTGGATTAATTAGAAGTATCTGTGTTGCAATGTCAGAAGTATTCCAATGTTTAAAGGAATATAAATAAGTACCTTCTGATCTATAAACTTAATTTTTTTCGGTGACCTGGAAAAAGTAAAGCATTTGTTCCGAGAATTATGTCACATCTTTTATGATGTCAGCGATTAATTAGGTAGTAAAAAAAAAATAGGAGATACTATCGACTATACATTTTTATTTGAAACTAAATAGGCATAACATTCATGTGCCGTACATAATATAAAATAGAGTTCAGAACGCACTAACAATGAATACTATGATTAAAATATATTTTTAAATTAATTAAACTTTTATTTTTCGGCTCCAGTAAGAGCAATATTTATCGGCAAGATTTTCCTAGCTAACGGTTAATAGTTTGTACTTACTTTACCGTACTGTTGTACACATCTGCTATAGCTATCAATTTAGATAACCGCCCAACTAAACAGAGCATTTGTTCGTTCGTTCACAGTTAATTAACGGGTATTCACGGCTTTGTTCAATTCAGATCAATTATTTCGCGAGCTACGTAAACGTAACACGCCTATTATTCAATCATTCGCTTGCCTCGACAATTGTTTTTTGTTACTGTGTAATTATTATTACCCCTTGGTAAAAATAGTACAAAAACGAAGAGTAGTATCCAAAATCATATATAAAATAAGTACTGATTACTATTTGTGCACATTTAGCTGTTCTTAGATATATTTAATCCATTTCTGCAGTTTCGCTTTAAAGTTTATAAACTTTTTAAATATAATATAAATAATATTTAAAAAGTTTCTATTCAGAGGTGAATTCCACTTCTGAATAGGAAGGAAGTCAACTACAGTACCCTTCAAGGTACTTTGTTTTAATTTTAATTTTGTTTAAAAATCATACAGTTTTGGCGTAAATTAATGTCTAAAGGTATTACATATGCCACAATCATTTCATAGCTTACTTTGGCTGGCACGTGTGACCCATGAGTCATCATCGGGAATCCATTAAGCGTCCGACCCGTCGACTCATGCTCACTTTTTGACCGGAAAGCGTGAAAAAATACGCGTTATTCTCAAGCTTACCTTTAGAACAGATTAAAAATGAATACTGTGGTCACATTAAGTACAAAATAATATGTAAATGCATTGAGATAATTTATATCAATGTGTAAATGTTAATGCCGTTTTACTTTTCTCAATCACTTTTTGTTCATTATGTTACCTTCTTTTATACTTTATATTTACAGTTTACCTAAGTTTTACGTTACTTTTGTACCGAACCTACCTACCTTATTTTTTAACGTTAACGTAACTTTAACCCTATATCTTGCCTGCTTTCATTCAGGACCAAAGACTAATTAATTATTAACCATTTTTATTGCCATTGCTGGCTGGATTGAATTTACGTATAATGATAGTAATAAGTGACACGAAAAATTTTGACAGAGATAACGAATTTAAATAAAAAAGTAGTGATTAATGTTGTACTTATAAGTTTATTGTACTGCGGTCTTTTATGAATATAAATTAGTTTTCATTAATTGCGCACACAAAATCTAGCTACGTTCCTACAACATATATCTTATTCCCCATATAACGCTAACAATTGTTATTTCTCCTTTTACTTTTATTACCCCTTTGTAGGAGTACGTGAGCACTCGTTAACCCAGGCTGGTCAGAATGTTATGGAGTTAGGTTTGAAAACCTCGTAAACCTCATTAGTCGTTTATCTGAGCACAATATCGCCGTTCCCGCATAGCTAACATCCTGCTTAGAGTGAAATTAATGATTGTTTGACATAGAGATTGTTTACTGTGGGACAGTTAGGTCACTGATAAGCTAAGTGACGTGTTTAAAGTTCCATGTCTTAGTTCCGCTGGCCGACCGCGGTCACCGGACGCGTCGAAACATGGAAAGCATTTTAAAGCCAGTTCTAATAATAAACCGTCCATTGTTCCATTTAAAGCGCGCCTTATCGATCGCACTCGGGTTTGATATCAAAGCGTGATTTGTTGCATCCGAATTCCTTTACACAACAGCTTTGTTTTATGAGCGGATTACAATACAGCGGGAATCGTACGTCATATTCATTCTATTTGTTCAAGAACACAATGTTCAGATTGAAAATATCTGTTCCGTCTGTATAGAAGATGTTAATAATTGATTCATTCGAACATTGTGCTAATAGGCCAATACCTAATCTTACACGTGTGATGTGTATGCAACGATAATTAATAGCAATAAGATGTGAGTTGCAGCCACAGATTTCTCAATAGATGAGATGGGGCAAGCCGCGTTTAAAGTGCGACAAATGTAAGCTCAACGAGCATACACTGGCTGCCAGTTTACGCTCTGTGAGACGAGTCAAGACACGAATATTAGAAGAAATTACCGTTTTTTTCCAAAATGCCATCCTGTGCAATTGTAACATGCCATCATCGCAATGAATCAGTAAATTTACCAAGAAATATAATAACTTTTCACAGGTAAGAACCGAAAAGAAATTGCGACACTGGGACTGCCTATAAACTTGGCGGCTTGTCCAGTCTAATTGTATATTCGGATGTCTGTGGTTGCAGCAATGTGCTACCTCTTTACTAAGCAGCATTAAAATGTTTATACTTATTTTAGGTATTCGAAAATGTTTATATTCCAAATTAATACTTTAAGGTACCTCGAGGAATGTTGGCAAGCATGCATTCTATTAGTTTGTAAGTAGCAACTGTCATCTTGTAATTTATACTACACCTTTAGTTAATCATAAAAATGGGACCAATGTCCCGTTGTTATCATCATCAGCTCATAAACGTCCCCACCGTGGGGCACGAGCCTACCCGTACACGGGCCTTAGAGGTCCACGCGGGCCCAATGCGGATTGGCTGACTTAACGCACAACCTTTGGATGTCTTCGCAGGCATGCGCAAGTTTCCTCGTGTTTCCTTCACCGTAAGAGCGTCGGATAAACGTACGTATCATAATTTCGTAAGTTCTACTTCAAATAATCTTGGAAGTAATCTCTTTTCAGACGTAAACCTACCAACCACATATAAAGAGTTAAATCGGTATATTGTAGATTAATAGCGGCATAAAATATTCCAGGCTACCATTACGAGGCTACTAAATATCTTTGCCGTACATCACACGGTTTGCGGTAACTAACGAAGCCACATAGTGCGTGAGGTAACGGAGTAGTCATCTGATACTGTTACAAAGGTCAAAGGTAATTCAAGACTTCGATGAGTCAAAACTTTTTCGATATACTCATCCGCATTGTGTATATTATATAGTTATGTATCTTGATGATAGATATACTTTCTTTTTATAAAAAGTACCTATCTATATCAGCTATAAATAACAAGCAAAGTTTTGCGTTTTTGTGTAGGAAAATATCTTCGGTCCGAATAATCTCCTAACTTTTTAAATATTTTCATAATAAATTGTAATAATATTGAAAGATAATAATTATTTCAGTTGTTAATTTAAGGTTTTCCTTATATTATCGCGTTAGATGCTGCTGACCTATGTACTCGTAGTTTTGAGAGCTACTTGCCAATCATGAGTACCTAGAACAAATTTTATGATGTTTTCAAAATGTTCTAACAAGACGATGGTTTGTGAGCGTATATTAACAGATCTGAATTTGTCTCTATTTCTATTTAATTTTCGCAGTTTAGATCAATAAATGCCCCTTTTTGTAATTGATTACCATGAGTGTCGGTGGCTCATAGGTGTGGACTGTTACCGATCCACGCTACGTATGTACGTATTAGGCTACGTACAAATGCCTTTTTGAATTTTCGAAATGACTATTGTTAATATACCTACCAATGGAAATACATATAGTATCTAAGTTAGATATCTTAAAATAAATATAACAATTATATAAGTAATAAAACATTATATGCGAGCGCTAAAAGTGCTTTGTTTACTTTAACATAGTTTTTGAATAGTCCCCAATAGCAAATAAATTTGTTTAAAGGTTTTATAATGTAAAACAATTACATTTTTTTGCTTTATTTAGGAATAAAATACAGGTATAATTGAAGTATATAAAATTGACGACAAAAAATTATTGCAAGATCTACCGAATATTTTTTTTCAATAACGATTTAATTGAAATTTCAATTTAGCCCGTAGAATAACTACGCAGGCTTTCTAAATTAAAATGTACTATAACAGCTCAATGTTACAGGCATCTTAATTACTTGTATAATTGAATTTGAAATCAAACTCGATTTAAATCGCCCAAAGCTTTTACAGTGTGTGGATGTTGAATCCGATACGAGAGTACTGCGTCAATGAGGGTTGTCTAAAGCTCCGTATAAGTTCTGTAGATGTTTCTTACACATTTAAAAAAGCTAAGATTGCGCTAAGCTCGTCGTCGTTGCCGGATAACCAACTCTACGTGCATCTAAAGTAAGATTATTAAGTTGATAATAACTACATATAATATAATATTTAGTGAATCAACGAAATCTAGTCAAAAAAGCGATTAAAAAAATATTGACAGTCGCTTTGTTCATATGAAAGTCTGTGTTATAAATGTATCAAATCTCACATGTTCTTGAGACCCCATCGTTTTTTCATGGCAACCCCTAGCTTGCCCTACAATGTCGCGGCGGAGAGACGCCGTCGGCGCCATAGCGTGGGGGGATTACTTTGCCCCTTGTGGAGGACAAACGTCTATGGAGTGTTTATTTTATACATATTACGATTTGTTATACTGATCTGGATCTGCTATTCGTTCCCTTGTCTTTTTAACATAACGGGCTTGTGGCGTCATAGGTTTTTATTGTTTACGGGCATGAATGGGATATTTAATTGCAAATCGGTTTGAGCGTTGCGTTTTTACTTAGCAAAAGACTAAATATGTTTGACTTATTTAACTTGGAAGTTTTTAATGTTTGTAAGTCTGATATATTTATTGCTCATAACCTAATTGTTGTTGTTTGCACACATATATTTATGTATGGAAGAAGAAACAGGAATATAGAATGTAGAATATTTCAGACTCAGACAAGAGAATGTACGTACGAGGTAGTTGTGTTATAATTTTTAGCGTATAATCTAGTGTAACAGAGCAGCGCCTATTGATATGGCAATTTTAGTACTAAAATTTCCTTATCAATAGGAGCTATATCAGTGTCTTTACAAATAATATTTAAGTTAAATGTCAAACCTAAACATTATAATAATCATAAAGTTTCAATCACTTTCTCGACCTCAACTCAAACTTTCGTAAAGCGCGAACTTTCAGTCATTTTGGGATTTTGATTTTATAAGATTCTCAAATAATAAAATATATTTTATGGGTTTTAATTCCCGGACTGCGCCCTAAGCTGGGGTCGGATTAAGCGTCGGAACTGTAGTAATGCCGTATTTCGTGTGTGGGCATCTGTGTCCTGAGAGGGTCGCTTGCCTCGCCCCAAAACTTATTTATTTAGATATCGATCCGCCAACGTCGTTGCAAAGTTTAATTTACCCCTCGTTTTTCATATATCATGAGCTGTTACTACGTCAAATTGCTAAGCTATCGATTAGCCGGCTTATGAAAATTTCATAGTGACATTGGGGCACTCCTTTTGGTATTGACTTAGTAAATGCTATGGTTACATGATGTAATATGTTCTACAATACTTATTGTATAACCTATTTGACATTTAGAAAATTTCTCTTTTTTTTGGCGAAATATGTAAACGTAGGCTTCTGGTGAACACAAGAGATCACATTGAGTTGCAAAAATATTAGTCAAATAACTCCTACAGGAGGAGAAAAGGCGTGAATGTATTCCAAATATTATATTACACGGTTTACCTCAGGTTTTCCTCTGCGTCCCTCCGGTACTAAATAACATTGCACGCCAGATTAAACATTTGACTTTCACATATGATAAGAATAACAAGCATATCTGCATGGTTTTCCTTTTGTGAAACTGACAAAGAAAAACAAAAGAGAAACGGTGAAAACGAGCGGGTATTCCCGCGATAGGAAACCTCCCATTTCCCATGTGATTCAATCCAAATTTTATCATACTGTACAACGTTTTACTCTTTAGTCTGAACACATTTGCTATAGTGCCCATGTAATAATTGTATCGTCCGGTCTGCCGACATTATATGATGCTAATTAATGTAAATAAGCAATAAAACGATAACAGTACCTAATTGTAGAACGTTACGTAAACTATTCCCATTCATAAATGTCGTGTGCATTATTCCCTTTGTATTTATTACCGATTATATGAATGACGGTCTGTTCATAAATTGAAGCATAGTTAAATGAAACTGTTAAGAGTAGCTTTATGCTTGCGAGTTAATTACCTAACTATATCAGAGTACTTGATAACAGTAGTTGACCTAGTTAAAAGATGATTTGTTGCACCTACATTGTTTTGTTTTAATGCAATAAACAAGTTTGGACAGGACGTTATTTTGAAGCATTTGTTCCTTCTTATTACGAAGTTGGATAGCACTCATTTCGGCCGGGACATCTTTCCAAGTCAGCGTGTAGTGTTTATGACACCCATTTGTTTTCGTAGTCTTTTATCTCAGTTTCTGTACTAGCTGCCCTTTTAATAATAACAGACAATTAATCTAAGTAGAACTTTTCATAAATTAGTTACTAGGTTATCTTGTGTTGTATGTATACTCTTGATTGATTTAACCACTAAAGCGGTTTGGTAGAACTGTGAATTTCGTTACGATACCCAGTTAAATGGCAGCAGCGACACATGTTTGTTCATGTATGAAAAAGTTAACTGCTCATTGAACTGAATACAGCTCTAAAGTTACCCTTTATAATTTCACAATAACATTTCAAAATCCACAATTAAATTTTTTATCATGGTAGTTAACAATAAATACCATCACTACATAGTATAGTTTTAGTTGCAAATAAAACATTTGAATTTGAATTTAGTACAAAACAAAGCCGCTTTTTTGTCCATATGTGCGCTTAAATCTTGAAAACTACTTTGGAAATGTCTCTCACGCAAACTATTCAATTTTTAAAAATATGGTATTAGAAACTTCGATATCATTTTTAAAGCTCTACACATTGATACCCCACACGGGGGTACGATGAAAAAAAATTTTTTTGAGTTTCAGTTCAATGTATGGGGAACCCCAAAATGTTTTAATTTTTTTTAAGTTTCTTGTCAAAACCTAATAGCGGTTCACAGAATACATATACTTACGTTGCCAGTGGGCTGATCACGTATGTCGCAGAACCGTTGGAGCGGACGAGTTCTGGAGTAGAGACCGCGTGATATTACAAATTACACGGTATAATGTCTCGATATCCTTACGTCACAATAGTTAATAAGTAACGTCATTATTATTTCTTAGTGATCACAAGTTAAAAAAAAACAGTCAACAATTACCATCAAGTAGGCTAGACAGCCTACCTTATTTGTGTACGAGCAGACGCTCGATTACAAACTAATTAACAACATATCAACGACTTAACCTGTTATCTACATGTACGAGATATATGAAACACAATTCAGGAAATTGCTTTTCCTTTGATGTATCTTACCTCATTCGCATAAGTTTCTAAGAGGATTTCTAGCAAATATAATCAGTTGAATAGCGTAATACAATCAGTAACTCAAATGAACGCTGCAACTTGTGAGAATATAACTTTACGTTATACAAAGTTAACAGAATACGTCCCAGTTGAGTAATTCCGCGTCCCAACTTACATTTACTTGAAAAGTTTTCTTTTCTTGTTGAGTGCCTAGGTACTAAGATTATATTAGGCAGTCCAATGACAAGAAAATAATATACATTTTACGTTTTATATTTTTTGAGCTGCGCGCTTTTACGTTGTTTTACCCGGGAGAGTATAATCTTATACCGCTGTTGACAGCTAGTTAACAATAATTATGTCTGTCATAAAATATAAAGCCAAATTTAGTCTCTATTGCTTTCATTATCATTCCTCATAAAATAATATTTACGGAGGTCGTAACACTATGAGCTATAAATATTTAACTAATTAAGCGGCAACCATAAAATGACACAGGAATTTGCAATAAGGAATTTTATTATACTTGACATCTCACATTGTTTTCGTCGTTTATGACTAAGCACTGGTGGAAAATCAACAAACAATAGATCAATATATTGTGTACGCGCGTACACTACGTTTGAACGGCTCAACAGTGTGATACACACTAATATTGTAGTATTTGCGAACTCTAAACCTCGCCAAATTTGCAGGTTATAATTTGTAAGAAAAATTTAGCAATTAGTCACGCAACGGGGTCAATTAAAAAGTCGTCTGCGTGGCCAACAATTAAAACAACCAAAAAGTAAAGACCACTTGAGCCTTCCCTTTTGGCTGCTGCAAAAAATGTATTGTGAATTGGCTGAATCATGTCGATACTTGGAGACATATCTTTAATGAACTGTAATTGATGTGTGAAGTTTATACTTACAAAGAAGTGTATACCTAATTTAAACTTGAAACGTTCTTATAAACGTTAAAAGTCTTCGTAAAAAGTATGATACACTTCCTACATATTACAAGCATACATTAAAAGGTAACAATATCGCAAAATTGGAACCTATCATGTTAGGTTTATTGTTATATTTCCAATATATTGAGAAACTAGACGTGCCCCGCGGTATCTGGGGGTATGACAGGGCCCTCACCAAGACGACCTAAGCGAAGCGCAAGGGCTGCACTACCTACCTTGTCTCGAAGTGTTTCTTTGTATTTTTGAACTCTCATAAAGTTGGTTTCCGATGTACCACATAGTTCATGTTCTCAGGATATCACATCATTTATAGACTTATTAAACATATAAAGATCATCAAAATGATTGGCTACTTCCTGAAGAGCTAGAAAGTTGAAATTTGGTATGTGACCTAATTTTAGTATACAACCAACAAAAACATCATAAACATTGTACATTTCGCCCCCCGTCCCCTAAAATGGGGGAGGGGGGAGTTTATTTGAGACTCAGCAATTTTACGAATAAGGACATGAAAAACTATCATGGGGCACGGGACAGTAACTAAAAACCCTATAAAAAAGTACTTAAGAAAAAATAAACAATAGTAAAAAGAGCAACTTACAATAAGAACTGGAATCCCACCGTAAACCGAGAATTTAGGGCCAGCAGAGTGAGGCTGTGTAGATTCAGAAGCTTTGCTCTACTTGAGATCTGATATCTTTTTCACAGGGCAATCTGTATGGGGTAGTCTCGGCAACATTTTACATGTTTTTGGTATGATAAGAATCTCCCCCCAGTAAAATATAGCCTAATTATTGTCAATTTCAATCACTTTATTTATCTAAATAAAAAAATATGTAAAAATCGTTCCAGCCATTTCAGAGATTACCCGGAGAAAACAGTCAGACTTAAATTATACATTTATGCATTAAAAAAAAATGTTATTTCTATATTATAAACGGACGCTCCAATTTGATTTATATGTAATATACATGTAATATAAATCAAATTGAATTTATTGATTATCACTAATACAATATAATATTTCAAGCGATACTCTATTTATATAGGAGGTCTATTTAAAATACTTTGAATCCATAACTCAAGTGCATTGTTTTAATACGAATCAGGTCGCGCCCTCGTGTCTAAGCTATAAAATTGCATTCAGTGCTCACCGCTGATTCTGTCGACTTTTATTGCAACTGCAATGTTGCGATGCAATTTTAGGTCCATTAATCTTTTCAGAATTGTTTTGCTGCTCCACTTTTCAGGAAAATTTATTTATTCCATTCTCTTTACTGGCTAGATACGATTTTTATTTAATTTAAATTCATTCAGGGCCCCGTGGTCTGTATCACGTGATACAAAAATAATGGTGGCAATATTATTGTCTTATTAGATCATATGAGACGGCACTATAAGTCAGCAAAACTTTTGCGGTTCCATGAAGGGCGATAGAACTGGTAGAAAATTTGATTACATTAAGTAACGTCAGAATAAATGTAAGAGGCTTAATCGTATACTATAGTTATAAACATTTTTAACCTAACAATATTAGACATTGGTGTGTTTGTTAATTTTGGGCTGAGTGAGCAATTAAAAATTTCTTTGATATCCCATGAAAGCGTTGACGACTAAACAAGTCTCCATGTGTTGTAACAGCTAATAAAGCTAGCGACTCATGAGATTTACGATCGTTTTAAAACTTATCGACTAGCCCACAATTCAGAACACGCACTGCTGTAAACTTTTTTAGGCGAAAATTTACTTTCGCAACTCGTAGGAACAGCTGAGTTAAAGTGCTCTCAAAGACGTGACGTTCAACGAGTTTTCCTGTAAAATTTTGCAAGCGTTCGTTCCCAGTTGGTTGCCTGTTCGATATTGTTTTTGGCATAGTAACTGTAAGCTCTGTGCGCTAAACTTTCATATTAATCTTCAGCCGCGTGACAGAAAAATCGAGATTAATAGGAAAAGTTTCACAGGTGCTCAAATCTTTGAAATGTCTAATGCCTGATTAATTTCTGAATCGCATGTTTGCGGTGCAGTTGTAAAGTAAACTTCCGTGACTTGGTGCAAAACTTTTGGTAAATAGTGTTACTTCGGAACTTCGTCCTAATGTTTTCCGTAATCACCGAAAACAAAAAAATGCACATTTACACAAGTTAATAAATATATATCTTATCGTCAGAACACGTGTATTTGGCGTGAGTTTGCCTTAATGCCAAGAATTTATTTACACTAGCGTTTCATTATTCGGAACCGTGTTTAAAGCATTTCCGATGGCTGTGCTATGCAGGGTGTGCGTGCTGCAACATTAAACAGTTTCTTTTGTTGGTTAAACCGTCGGCGATTAGCACGAACGGCGTTCATTGTGGACTTACGATTGTTCATCACAAAGCCATAGACACAATTAAGCGAAAACGCTTAAACAAAGACATCTACATTTTATTCCTATTTTAATGAATAAAGAATTGAAATATTCGTTTAAGTGGTACGCGGAATTCCAAGTTCATTTAAGATTGTGGTACCCAGAGTAGACAGTGCACCTCTTTGCATTTAAATGTAGCTATTGGAGCAATAAGTATTAATTTTAATTATTTATTTATAAATGCCCATGCCGCTTTAATTTAATCCGTAAGAGAACTGAAGTTACCGATATTTCCCGCCGGATCAGCAAGTTGAAGTGGCAGTGGGCTGGTTACGTAAGTCGCAGAACCGATGGCCGTTGGAGCAGACGAGTTCTGGAGTGGAGACCGCGTCTCGGCAAGCGTAGCGTAGGACGCCCTCTGGCCCGATGGACGGACGACTTGCGAAAGGTCGCTGGTGGAGGCTGGATGAGAAAAGCGGAGGACCGGGATATCTGGCGTAAAATGGGGCAGACCTATGTCCAGCAGTGGACTGCGATAGGTTGAATAGGAAATGTCCATTAGACGATTCGACAGTAACTCTCTACACTTAACGGATTTTTTATACATGTTTTATACATGACTTTTAAAAAATGTGAATTGCTTCAGGATTTTGCGTTTCATCGTTGCGCAGGGGCCATGCAAATCTTCTCTGTATCGTTCCAATTTTAGTACATGTATTGCCGGGGCAAGTACCTACATTTTATACGAATGATCGATTACGATACTTGTTGGATTTTTATGATCATCAAGCGAAACTTTAAAAGTGATGCTATTTTTTGTAAATATAAATTCCGTGGAAAAAAAATCATATATTTTTACAAATATTAAATTACACTATTTAAACAGGTAAATGACTTTATACGGGAGGTGTTTGCGAAACATTAGTCTGTTTAATTTTCCCTGCTTTTGCAGGTAAACAGTGGTTACTCGGTTGGCGTAGGTGAGCCGCAGCTGGTCCTTTGTTGGCAATACAAACTACTACACGGGCAAATGCTGAAGCGAAATTTGTGGTTTATCAAACAATTTAGGACAATAATAATAGTAAAGTCGTCAATACTGCATCATAAACTTCTAAAATCAATATAAATTAACCCATTGGTAGCATTGAATTTAAAAATATTTAGTACCTTATTAAGTACAGGTAGTCTAACGAGAGTGATTTTGATAGAGGCAACTGTCAAAGACGATGACATCAACAGATGCAAGACTATTTCTTCCAAATTGAGTTAGATTTTAGTACCTGTTACGATTACGATGTCTACTTTTGGTTTCGTACGAATCTCAAATTTATCATAAAAGCATATTAAACCTAAAATTTTATATCTAAAATTTTGAGAACTACCTTTCATTAAAATATATGTCAAAAACCTCAATTCGGACTCAAAGTGGATAGACATTTGTCTGGCCTGAAGCACTTTGAGACGAATACTTCAAACGATGACCTCTTCGTGTCGCATAATAAGGTAAGAACTCTTAAACTGTCCCAACAAGGTTGTTTGAATCTTACTGGAAGGATCACGAAGTGCGCGTGTCGTGCTTTGGCGAGTGCTTCTTTTAAACAAAAAGAGTCAAACGTTTAGGTATATCGTTGTAGCTCGGGTAATACCGGCTTCATACGAGCCAGGCAGTCTAGCCACTCAGTGCCGCCGGTGGTCAGTGCCCGGGGCGGAGGAGGGACCCGTAATACCCTGCGTGCTACTTGTATTTAGATTTTTACTTTCGGATTATTCCGAGGTTTGTGTTAGTGTAAGAGTTTTTTTCACCCCTCCCATGCGGTTAAAAAGTTGAGGAGCCATGAATGAGTGGTAATTTGTTTCCCCAATGCTTTTGTTATTAAGAGCTTTGTCTGTTGTTTTTTAATGCCTACATTAATTTATTATTTCATAACAACTAGCAGGTCGTAACATTTTGTAGCGTATTCAGTAGCTATTAGAAACTTTTGCTCATATACAATCGATCAGCGTGACATTGCAACGAACGCTCATAAGAATAATCTATATGAATAATCTACTGAAATTATTATAGACAAAAGAATACAAAAAGCTTGAAAATATTTTCTTGGTGACGGTAGCCTTTTAAGAATGCTGATTGAACATAAATATGCTGGATCGAAGTATTATAGATGTGTAACAGAGGAATGCTTATAATAGCTCTAGATTAACTTTATTGATTGTTTCGTTTTATTGAATGACGATAAAATCTTTGAGAGTCGGCTATTGTGTAGTTGTTTAACGTAGGTATATTAAGAAAAATAAAACGCCGAACCTATTTATGACTATTTCTTCTAAAATATGATTTGATCTTCTTTTTAGGGTTCCGTACCTCAAAAGGAAAAAAACGGAACCCTTATAGGATCACTTTGTTGTCCGTCTGTCCGTCCGTACGTCCGTCTGTCAAGACCCTTTTTCTCAGGAACGCGTGGAGGTATGAAGCTGAAATTTATATCAATTACTCAAGTCTACTGTCCCTTGAAGCTGTGAAAAAAAATCAAACTTCTAAGCCAACGCAATCAAAAGATACAGCCGTTTATGCCGCAAATTTTTGACACTTAAATTTTTAGTTACATTACAAATATATTATTTATTTTAATAAATATAAACTTATTACTTTTTCCTCATGAACGCGTAGAGCTATAAGTTATACCATAGTTATGACTCGATTGTCGTAATGAACGAACTTTGTAAACCTTTCAGGTTTGTACGGAACCCTCGGTGCGCGAGTCCGACTCGCACTTGGCCGGTTTTTTTATATAATTGTCTACTGTCCCTAATTATTCAATGATTTGAATTCAGTAGTAAATTTTTCCAACAAACTGTGCCCAACCTCTTAAGCGGGAAATATATTTTTGATCTTCCGCAACTAATCATTGATATATTTTAATATTCCTATATATGTTTTTTTATTTCAGGTAAGAATTTAAAAGAGTGCGTCACCAATATTTATGAAGATTTGAAATATATTTAAAGGTAAGCTAATTATCTAGAAGTCCTTTATGGGCGATATTAAACATTAAGCTCTGTTGCATATTTCAATTCCATTTAGGTATTATTAAGTAAGAGACGTATATTCGGAGCACATTCCCCGGCATCATGTGTTGAATCAAGTATGCAGTCATTGTTTCTCTTAAACTTACGTAGTGGATAAGATTAGATAACGCTTGTACCAGGAACAAATGATGGGTACAAGATGCTTTATTAGTGTCAAAATATTAACTGGGCAACTCAACATACTACGCGGACACCAATAAAAGTAAAGCATAATCGACAGTCAGAAGGAGATTTTTTTGTCGCCTATCTTAACACAATTAGATGTTTAAACGTTTGCACAGTACAACAAATGACTTGATTGTTTTGATGCTAACAACCGCTGGCTATATCCACTGAGATATAAGATAGTTTTCATGGAAACTGCGCAGTTGTGGTTGTAAAACTACAATGAAGTTACGTCTCTAGATGATCACGAGTAGTCCCTAGAGAGAATGCGCCAGAGCGTCAAGTTTCCAAGGCGTGAACTAGCTACTATTTTCCTGAAAGCTGCTTTGATTTGCTCGGAAACTTAGCCGTAATTTACTGCCAAGTTTACTCTGAATGTAAATGCGCGTACATAATTTCTTTACGTAATAAACTCATGACATTAGTGACTTATTTTACGTATAGTTTTATTATTTCATGTATTTGATATTAAACCTGTAATCTAAACTGCGGAGAGTTCATTATACAGAGTTCCAAGCGTTTGTTATACAATGATTCACATTACAATTCTTCATTCAAAGATAAGTAATATTAATATTTTTTATCCCTGTTAAATTTGAATTCTTAAAACGGATTATTGATAAGAAAAGCTTAGCAACATTGCATCCGTTATAAGTAAATTTTTCTTTGCTGGTTTTCCTCCATTGTCTAGTCGTGTTTTCTGTTAAGATTATTTCGTTAAGAATCTGTGTTATTTTTCAGAAACATCCTGAAAGGTATTTTTATGAAATTAGTCAGAGCAGGGAATATAAAAAAGTTTGTTTCATATGAAACTTAATAGAATCATTGATTGTCTTTTATAAATATATACCTAGTAGGTATATATTTATAAAAGAAAATCAATTATACCTACCTACCTACACATGGCGAAATCGAGAAAATAGGCATGTTTTCAAAATAAAAACCTACCGGTTTTTCAAAGTACATCCACCAAATATGAGGCAAATCTCTCAAATCAAGATCCCATAAAAACATTCAAAAATATGAGTACAACTATAGACCGAATGGATGCCATTGATTAAAAATTCACCCTGTATTATATACGAATTCCATGATTCGATTTCAATAACTGAAATTTTCAAATTAGCACTCCATTGATAATCTAACAAAAAAACTGTGAAAATTGGTCCTTATTACTTTTTAGTACCACAACAATAAACCTTTCAACGAGCAACTTCATAATCTAGTAAACAACATTTGCATTAATTAAAGTAATTTCCATAAAATAATAGTGATGTACCGCGTTGCGTCATAACGAATTTAACCGTTAACGACGCGTAAATAAGATACTTTCAACTGTTTACGAGAACATAAACACACATTAACAATGAGCAACACCGTGTGGCGTGATTAAGCCGCTTAGTGATCCGGTGTTCGATCAGTCGGAACTGATGTCCGCCCACTTGAAAGCCTGAGAGGAGATCACACTGGTGTCTGCTGTAAAAGCATTCTCGTTATGAATTAAAGATTCGATACGATTGCAATGTAGGTACTATATGCCTCCAAATAAGCATGAATTCAATTACAAAAATCTATTATGTATGTAGAGTATTTGAAATAAGCTGAAAAAAGGTTTTTGTAATTTGTCACCCGTTTTGAAGGTACATTCTTTCGTGTATTTAGAAGACATTGCGACTATGTTAAACCAGGTAGACTGTAAAATATTGATGTAAAGGTGATATCAGTAAAGATGGATATTAGATGTTTATCATTAAAATTACAAAAAATAATGTACACAATTACCTTTATGAAATTCTATCAAATTTAAATATTATAATTTTTGACGAGCCATTTGGTGAAATGGTTGCGACTTCGGCTTCTATATCAAGGGTAACAGGTTTGAATCCTGGGTAAATTCAAACATTTAAGATAAGATAAAAATTATTTAATGCACATAAGGAAAACAATATACAACACAACAAAAAACGAGTACAGTGTAGGCGGCCTCATTGCTAAGGTAGCAAATTCTTCCAGGCAACCTTTGGGTGATAGAAAAATACTTAAAGGTAAGCGGGCTAGTGCAAAACTTAATCTTAATGCATATTTATAATATAATAATACATAAACTAAGTACACATTACTTTATAAATAATTATAAAGCACGTATATGACGCCTATGAGAGTAAGCAAGATGCGATTGGGATTTTTGTGATCTGTCAAAAGCATTTGACTGCGTCGATCATGAGACCTTACTTATCAAGTAAAGACATTACGGTGTATCAGATTGTTCAGTAAAATCTTATTTGACGGGCAGAACTCAAAAGGTTGTTGTAAACGGTTCTAGCTCTTCTGGTGGCTCACTACGCATGGGCGTACCTCAGGGTTCTATATTGGGTCCTTTACTGTTTCTTTTATATATAA
The DNA here is from genome assembly GCA_019425675.1 of Leucinodes orbonalis. NCBI lineage: Eukaryota > Metazoa > Arthropoda > Insecta > Lepidoptera > Crambidae > Leucinodes > Leucinodes orbonalis. The sequence continues at coordinate 87,910 of PQWD01001165.1, forward strand.
ATGACCTTCCTTACCATTGTCATAAACTTTCTGACATAGTACTATTTGCAGATGATACATCAATGCTTTTTAACATTAATAGAAAAAAAGAAACATTTGACGACATAAATGGTGCTATCTCACAAGTAATGCATTGATTTACAGTTAATAATTTATTGCTTAACACTAAAAAAACTAATTGTATAAAATTCTCATTACCTAATGTCAGGCAGGTCATCCCCAGTATTCATTTGAATGACGAATGCTTAAAAATTGTTGATAGTACAGTATCTCTAGGAATTACTATAGATTCAAAACTACAGTGGGGACCTCATATTGAAGCTTTGGCAGGTAGACTTAGCTAGCAGCAGCGTATGCAGTTAGGAAAATAAGGCTCTTAACAGATATTGATACAGCAAGATTGGTTTATTTTAGTCATTTTCATAGTATAATGTCATATAGTCTACCGTTGTGGGGTTCAGCTGCTGATATTTGTACTTCAAAAAAGAACCATCCGAGCCATTTATAACCGATATTTTAACTTATAATAAATCGATATTTTAACAGTAGCGTCTCAATACATTTACCACAATCTAGTTTATGTCCACAAAAATCTTAATTTGTTTGAAAAAAATTGTGACGTACATAACTTTAATATGAGGAACAAAACAAACTTGCTGTCCAAATCTTAGTCTAAGTAAAGTAGGAAATCATTTGTTGGAAGAGGCATAACACATTTTAATAAAATACCACAAAATCATGCCGAATTGCCTTTTCACCAGTTTAAATTAAAGATTTAAAAAACCCTCATGAAAAAAGGTTACTATACAATAGAAGAATATTTATCGGATAAAGATGTGTGGTCTTGCACTTAGTGTTCCAGTTACAAAATCTTTGTAATAAATTATTGTTAAGCTATGTGTAGGTAAATGACAAAACTGTAACACATATATAAAAGATTAAAAGAGTAACTCGAGTTTCTTGCCGGCTCTTCTCGAAGATCTACTTATTCCGAACCGGTGGTAGAGTCAAAAAAAATGAAATAATAACAATTGACGATTCAAAAGTATCTGTAACAGATTTATTTGAATAAAGATTTTTTTCTTTCTTTAAATAAACTTATTCATAATATATAAGAAAATAAATACATAAACTATTGGAAGATGTGATAGTACAAAATACAATCAGAACTACATAAAGAAAAAGAGAGCAACAGCACACATCATAGGAATAAAGGTGATGGAAAAAAAAAGATCACAAATATTGCAAATATTTGTGTGCATGAACATATCTGTTGGTATTGGTATGGGTGTTTTTATATAATGGTATATATGTTTTTACAAAAAAGAGTTATTTAAGTATGTTTATCAGTTGTTTAGTACCCAAACAATCAACAAGCTCCTCGCTTCATTTGGGGCTAAATGGCGCTGGCGTGAATGTGAGTGGATATTTATTTATTTAGTACCAGAGACCCGTAACGAAGCTCGGTTAGCTTAATGACTACGAGTCATAAGAGACTATTATCTCACTGCAAACTTGTTTAATAATGACCGTACTTATAAAATTAAGCGACATCACCTCAAATAATATATATAATCAAAGAAAAAGAATTTATATAAAGGTTAGTTGTAAAGATAGAAAAATCAATAGGGAATGATTTTTTGAATATATTTTTAATCATTTAACCGTTCTTTATTAGCTTCCGTGCCCTGCATACCCATCTACTCATAGTGAATATGAATCTAAAATGCAAATGATATTACAGCTCATATATCAATGGAATTCTCGTGGTATTTTCACGGAAATTACGAAGCATTTCCGAAATAACATCGTGATACACGTGTTGTGTAATAAACTTCAGACCAATCATGGAATGCCAATTGTTGTTAATTAATCTTTATGTCGCACTTACATTAAACACGGGACAGTAGTCGATAATGATAAGCTTGAATAAAAGCACTTTGCGTCAAAAAATTATGTTCAGACTAATGTTGCTTAAATCGAAACTTCAGTCGTACTTAAAAAGTCTATTTGTAATGTCTGTTAAAATATATGATAAGCTACCTATACAGATTGAATAAAAATAACTGATAAAAAAGAATTCTGGAAAAAACTTAAAGGACTTCTTTTAACAAATTGTACTATAGTAAACAAGAATATTTCAATGATAAACTTTAATGATGACTCATTAAATAAGTTAAATAATAAATTTAATAAAACACTTGAAAAACAGGAAAGTTAATATTATGGTTTTTTTCTTTTATTTGGAACAAAAAACCATTAAAAACAATTACATAATAAAGGCCTAATATTAGTGAAGTTTTACAAAAAGTACTCATTATGTAACCAACCTCATTGTTCACGAAATAAATGTAATTAACAAGCGCAATTGTCGCAAAATGACGGAAATGCAAAAATCAAAAAAATATAAATAAATAAAGTAACAAGTATCTCAATAAAGCTTTAAGTATGCCTGATTTGGTGTGCTGATGTTTGATTTGTGTCTGATATAAGTGCTATACTTCATTAAAGCAATAAATAAATAATTAATATGTATAAAATATACATTAGTGTGTTACTTGTGGATGTGTGTGTATCTGATGTTGTGAGAACACTAAGCACTGTTCCTATACGAGTGTGCTTAACACTTTTCTACGATAGTAATTTTTATTCATAATCATAATAAATGGCACGGGTTGGAGATGAACGACGACACACTGATAGGAATAGGGACGGGGAACTCTAGATAATATTTCCGATCACCCATCCGAATGTACGAATAAATAAATCAATAAATAAATATGATGGTTTTCCAGACAAATTCTGGCCGATTTTTGACACAATTTTGCTATCAGTGAGACTCTGTCCGTATTTTTTATACGTCTATGTGTTATAAAACCAAAATTAACTTTACATTCATTTTATCTCTTAAGGTCTTTCCTATTAAAAATTACTCAGATTTATAAAATACATAAAGGAATGACTATGCGCTTGATTGGTCCCTTTTAATGTCTTTAGCGCTTTTCAAAGTTTTAATAAAACATTCAATCGTCTGAGGAGCCGCTTAACTCCTTTCGAATCTCGTTCAATCTCGATAATTTATCGTTTGTGAATGAGCGGGCTCTGTTAGGTACTAGTAAGTTGATTTTAATGTAAGTGATAATACGGCACTTAGAAGCTAGATTAAAACTGGTGTTTCTATTTAAGATTTAAAACTAAAACGCATACAAGAAAGCTTTGTATCTCAGCACTTGATTATTTAGGGGCGCTGGGTATAGGTATTATCTTAATGTAGTATTTTTCAGATAAGATCCGAATCATATAGAATATTTTGTCAAAGTTTTGAAATAGGGATAGTAACTATTGGTTGGTGTCCACGGCCTCAGCAATGAAGAGAATTTATACATATTTTACATTTGAACTAAAATGACTTTCAAAATTGCCGCTGTCTAAATAATTGTTGGTGACTTGCCAACTTCGTGCCCATCGTTCGTTATTCTATGAATTGAAGACGACGGTTCGGGTGGTTCGGTCACTTAAGTTGAAGATTTGGTATAATTATATCATTTATAAATCATATTTATATTAAAGGGTTTACTCCGTAACTGAATTGCCGTTGTCTGGTGTTAAGTCCAGATACCATCCCATAGTAAAGTCACATTGTGCGATATTTNGCCTGAAGCACTTTGAGACGAATACTTCAAACGATGACCTCTTCGTGTCGCATAATAAGGTAAGAACTCTTAAACTGTCCAACAAGGTTGAATCTTACTGGAAGGATCACGAAGTGCGCGTGTCGTGCTTTGGCGAGTGCTTCTTTTAAACAAAAAGAGTCAAACGTTTAGGTATATCGTTGTAGCTCGGGTAATACCGGCTTCATACGAGCCAGGCAGTCTAGCCACTCAGTGCCGCCGTCGGGGCGGAGGAGGGACCCGTAATACCTGCGTGCTACTTGTATTTAGATTTTTACTTTCGATTATTCCGAGGTTTGTGTTAGTGTAAGAGTTTTTTCACCCTCCCATGCGGTTAAAAAGTTGAGGAGCCATGAATGAAGTGGTAATTTGTTTCCCCAATGCTTTTGTTATTAAGAGCTTTGTCTGTTGTTTTTTAATGCCTACATTAATTTATTATTTCATAACAACTAGCAGGTCGTAACATTTTGTAGCGTATTCAGTAGCTATTAGAAACTTTTGCTCATATACAATCGATCAGCGTGACATTGCAACGAACGCTCATAAGAATAATCTATATGAATAATCTACTGAAATTATTATAGACAAAAAGAATACAAAAAAGCTTGAAAATATTTTCTTGGTGACGGTAGCCTTTTAAGAATGCTGATTGAACATAAATATGCTGGATCCGAAGTATTATAGATGTGTAACAGAGGAATGCTTATAATAGCTCTAGATTAACTTTATTGATTGTTTCGTTTTATTGAATGACGATAAAATCTTTGAGAGTCGGCATTGTGTAGTTGTTTAACGTGGTATATTAAGAAATAAAACGCCGAACCTATTTATGACTATTTCTTCTAAATATGATTTGATCTTCTTTTTAGGGTTCCGTACCTCAAAAGGAAAAAAACGGAACCCTTATAGGATCACTTTGTTGTCCGTCTGTCCGTCCGTACGTCCGTCTGTCAAGACCCTTTTTCTCAGGAACGCGTGAGGTATGAAGCTGAAATTTATATCAATTACTCAAGTCTACTGTCCCTTGAAGCTGTGAAAAAAAATCAAACTTCTAAGCCAACGCAATCAAAAGATACAGCCGTTTATGCCGCAAATTTTTGACACTTAAATTTTTAGTTACATTACAAAATATATATTTATTTTTTAATAAATATAACTATTACTTTTTCCTCATGAACGCGTAGAGCTATAAGTTATACCATAGTTATGACTCGATTGTCGTAATGAACGAACTTTGTAAACCTTTCAGGTTTTGTACGGAACCCTCGGTGCGCGAGTCCGACTCGCACTTGGCCGTTTTTTTATATAATTGTCTACTGTCCCTAATTATTCAATGATTTGAATTCAGTAGTATAATTTTTCCAACAAACTGTGCCCAACCTCTTAAGCGGGAAATATATTTTTGATCTTCCGCAACTAATCATTGATATATTTTAAAATATTTTAATATTCCTATATATGTTTTTTTATTTCAGGTAAGAATTTAAAAGAGTGCGTCCAATATTTATGAAGATTTGAAATATATTTAAGGTAAGCTAATTATCTAAGTCCTTTATGGGCGATATTAAACATTAAGCTCTGTTGCATATTCAATTCCATTTAGGTATTATTAAGTAAGAGACGTATATTCGGAGCACATTCCCCGGCATCATGTGTTGAATCAAGTATGCAGTCATTGTTTCTCTTAAACTTACGTAGTGGATAAGATTAGATAACGCTTGTACCAGGAACAAATGATGGGTACAAGATGCTTTATTAGTGTCAAAATATTAACTGGGCAACTCAACATACTACGCGGACACCAATAAAAGTAAAGCATAATCGACAGTCAGAAGGAGATTTTTTTGTCGCCTATCTTAACACAATTAGATGTTTAAACGTTTGCACAGTACAAAATGACTTGATTGTTTTGATGCTAACAACCGCTGGCTATATCCACTGAGATATAAGATAGTTTTCATGGAAACTGCGCAGTTGTGGTTGTAAAACTACAATGGAGTTACGTCTCTAGATGATCACGAGTAGTCCCTAGAGAGAATGCGCCAGAGCGTCAAGTTTCCAAGGCGTGAACTAGCTACTATTTTCCTGAAAGTCCTGCTTTGATTTGCTCGGAAAACTTAGCCGTAATTTACTGCCAAGTTTACTCGGAATGTAAATGCGCGTACATAATTTCTTTACGTATAAACTCATGACATTAGTGACTTATTTTACGTATAGTTTTATTATTTCATGTATTTGATATTAAACCTGTAATCTAAACTGCGGAGAGTTCATTATACAGAGTTCCAAGCGTTTGTTATACAATGATTCACAATTACAATTCTTCATTCAAAGATAAGTAATATTAATATTTTTTTATCCCTGTTAAATTTGAATTCTTAAAACGGATTTATTGATAAGAAAAAGCTTAGCAACATTGCATCCGTTATAAGTAAATTTTTCTTTGCTGGTTTTCCTCCATTGTCTAGTCGTGTTTTCTGTTAAGATTATTTCGTTAAGAATCTGTTTATTTTACAGAAACATCCTGAAAGGTATTTTATGAAATTAGTCAGCAGGGAATATAAAAAAAGTTTGTTTCATATGAAACTTAATAGAATCATTGATTGTCTTTTATAAATATATACCTAGTAGGTATATATTTATAAAAGAAAATCAATTATACCTACCTACCTACACATGGCGAAATCGAGAAAATAGGCATGTTTTCAAAATAAAAACCTACCGGTTTTTCAAAGTACATCCACCAAATATGAGGCAAATCTCTCAAATCAAGATCCCATAAAAACATTCAAAAATATGAGTACAACTATAGACCGAATGGATGCCAATGATTAAAAATTCACCCTGTTATTATACGAATTCCATGATTCGATTTCAATAACTGAAATTTTCAAATTAGCACTCCATTGATAATCTAACAAAAAAACTGTGAAATTGGTCCTTATTACATTTTTAGTACCACAACAAATAAACCTTTCAACGAGCAACTTCATAATCTAGTAAACAACATTTGCATTAATTAAAGTAATTTCCATAAAATAATAGTGATGTACCGCGTTGCGTCATAACGAATTTAACCGTTAACGACGCGTAAATAAGATACTTTCAACTGTTTACGAGAACATAAACACACATTAACAATGAGGCAACACACCGTGTGGCGTGATTAAGCCGCTTAGTGATCCGGTGTTCGATCAGTCGGAACTGATGTCCGCCCACTTGAAAGCCTGAGAGGAGATCACACTGGTGTCTGCTGTAAAAGCATTCTCGTTATGAATTAAAGATTCGATACGATTGCAATGTAGGTACTATATGCCTCCAAATAAGCATGAATTCAATTACAAAAATCTATTATGTATGTAGAGTATTTGAAATAAGCTGAAAAAAGGTTTTTGTAATTTGTCACCCGTTTTGAAGGTACATTCTTTCGTGTATTTAGAAGACATTGCGACTATGTTAAACCAGGTAGACTGTAAAATATTGATGTAAAGGTGATATCAGTAAAGATGGATATTAGATGTTTATCATTAAAATTACAAAAAATAATGTACACAATTACCTTATGAAATTCTTTCAAATTTAAAATTATAATTTTTGACGAGCCATTTGGTGAAATGGTGCGACTTCGGCTTCTATACCAAGGTAACAGGTTTGAATCCTGGGTAAATTCAAACATTTAAGATAAGATAAAAATTATTTAATGCACATAAGGAAAACAATATACAACACAACAAAAAACGAGTATAGTGTAGGCGGCCTCATTGCTAAGGTAGCAAATTCTTCCAGGCAACCTTTGGTGATAGAAAATACTTAAAGGAAGCGGGCTAGTGCAAAACTTAATCTTAATGCATATTTATAATATAATAATACATAAACTAAGTACACATTACTTTATAAATAATTATAAAGCACGTATATGACGCCTAGGAGAGTAAGCAAGATGCGATTGGGATTTTTGTGATCTGTCAAAAGCATTTGACTGCGTCGATCAAAGACCTTACTTATCAAGTAAAGACATTACAGTGTATCAGATTGTTCAGTAAAATCTTATTTGACGGGCAGAACTCAAAAGGTTGTGTAAACGGTTCTAGCTCTTCTGGTGGCTCACTACGCATGGGCGTACCTCAGGGTTCTATATTGGGTCCTTTACTGTTTCTTTTATATATAAATGACCTTCCTTACATTGTCATAAACTTTCTGACATTACTATTTGCAGATGATACATCAATGCTTTTAACATTAAAGAAAAAAAAGAAACTTTTGACGACCTAAATGGTGCTATCTCACAAGTAATGCATTGATTTACAGTTAATAATTTATTGCTTAACACTAAAAAAACTAATTGTATAAATTCTCATTACCTAATGTCAGGCAGGTCATCCCCAGTTGAATGACGAATGCTTAAAAATTGTTGATAGTACAGTATCCTAGGAATTACTATGATTCAAAACTCCAGTGGGGACCTCATATTGAAGCTTTGGCAGGTAGACTTAGCTAGCAGCAGCGTATGCAGTTAGGAAAATAAGGCTCTTAACAGATATTGATACAGCAAGATTGGTTTATTTTAGTCATTTTCATAGTATAATGTCATATAGTCTACCGTTGTGGGGTTCAGCTGCTGATATTTGTACTTCAAAAAAGAGCCATCCGAGCCATTTATAACCGATATTTTAACTTATAATAAATCGATATTTTAACAGTAGCGTCTCAATACATTTACCACAATCTAGTTTATGTCCACAAAAACCTTAATTTGTTTGAAAAAAATTGTGACGTACATAACTTTAATATGAGGAACAAAACAAACTTGCTGTCCAAATCTTAGTCTAAGTAAAGTAGGAAATCATTTGTTGGAAGAGGCATAACACATTTTAATAAAATACCACAAAATCATGCCGAATTGCCTTTTCACCAGTTTAAATTAAAGATTTAAAAAACCCTCATGAAAAAAGGTTACTATACAATAAGAAGAATATTTATCGGATAAAGATATGTGGTCTTGCACTTAGTGTTCCAGTTACAAAATCTTTGTAATAAATTATTGTTAAGCTATGTGTAGGTAAATGACAAAACTGTAACACATATATAAAAGATTAAAAGAGTAACTCGAGTTTCTTGCCGGCTCTTCTCGAAGATCTACTTATTCCGAACCGGTGGTAGAGTCAAAAAAAATGAAATAATAACAATTGACGATTCAAAAGTATCTGTAACAGATTTATTTGAATAAAGATTTTTTTCTTTCTTTAAATAAACTTATTCATAAAATATATAAGAAAATAAATACATAAACTATTGGAAGATGTGATAGTACAAAATACAATCGGAATTACATGAAGAAAAAGAGAGCAACAGCACACATCATAGGAATAAAGGTGATGGAAAAAAAAAGATCACAAATATTGCAAATATTTGTGTGCATGAACATATCTGTTGGTATTGGTATGGGTGTTTTTATATAATGGTATATATGTTTTTACAAAAAAGAGTTATTTAAGTATGTTTATCAGTTGTTTAGTACCCAAACAATCAACAAGCTCCTCGCTTCATTTGGGCTAAATGGCGCTGGCGTGAATGTGAGTGGATATTTATTTATTTAGTACCAGAGACCCGTAACGAAGCTCGGTTAGCTTAATGACTCTACGAGTCATAAGAGACTATTATCTCACTGCAAACTTGTTTAATAATGACCGTACTTATAAAATTAAGCGACATCACCTCAAATAATATATATAATCAAAGAAAAAGAATTTATATAAAGGTTAGTTGTAAAGATAGAAAAATCAATAGCGAATGATTTTTTGAATATATTTTTAATCATTCAACCGTTATTTATTAGCTTCCGTGCCCTGCATACCCATCTACTCATAGTGAATATGAATCTAAAATGCAAATGATATTACAGCTCATATATCAATGGAATTCTCGTGGTATTTTCACGGAAATTACGAAGCATTTCCGAAATAACATCGTGATACACGTGTTGTGTAATAAACTTCAGACCAATCATGGAATGCCAATTGTTGTTAATTAATCTTTATGTCGCACTTACATTAAACACGGGACAGTAGTCGATAATGATAAGCTTGAATAAAAGCACTTTGCGTCAAAAAAATATGTTCAGACTAATGTTGCCTAAATCGAAACTTCAGTCGCACTTAAAAAGTCTATTCGTAATGTCTGTTAAAATATATGATAAGCTACCTATACAGATTGAAAAAAATAACTGATAAAAAAGAATTCTGGAAAAAACTTAAAGGACTTCTTTTAACAAATTGTACTATAGTAAACAAGAATATTTCAATGATAAACTTTAATGATGACTCATTAAATAAGTTAAATAATAAATTTAATAAAACACTTGAAAAACTGGAAAGTTAATATTATGGTTTTTTTCTTTTTATTTGGAACAAAAAACCATTAAAAAAACAATTACATAATAAAGGCCTAATATTAGTGAAGTTTTACAAAAAGTACTCATTATGTAACCAACCTCATTGTTCACGAAATAAATGTAATTAACAAGCGCAATTGTCGCAAAATGACGGAAATGCAAAAATCAAAAAAATAAATAAATAAAGTAACAAGTATCTCAATAAAGCTTTAAGTATGCCTGATTTGGTGTGCTGATGTTTGATTTGTGTCTGATATAAGTGCTATACTTCATTAAAGCAATAAATAAATAATTAATATGTATAAAATATACATTAGTGTGTTACTTGTGGATGTGTGTGTATCTGATGTTGTGAGAACACTAAGCACTGTTCCTATACGAGTGTGCTTAACACTTTTCTACGATAGTAATTTTTATTCATAATCATAATAAATGGCACGGGTTGGAGATGAACGACGACACACTGATAGGAATAGGGACGGGGGAACTCTAGATAATATTTTCCGATCACCCATCCGAATTTACGAATAAATAAATCAATAAATAAATATGATGGTTTTCCAGACAAATTCTGGCCGATTTTTGACACAATTTTGCTATCAGTGAGACTCTGTCCGTATTTTTTATACGTCTATGTGTTATAAAACCAAAATTAACTTTACATTCATTTTATCTCTTAAGGTCTTTCCTATTAAAAATTACTCAGATTTATAAAATACATAAAGGAATGACTATGCGCTTGATTGGTCCCTTTTAATGTCTTTAGCGCTTTTCAAAGTTTTAATAAAACATTCAATCGTCTGAGGAGCCGCTTAACTCCTTTCGAATCTCGTTCAATCTCGATAATTTATCGTTTGTGAATGAGCGGGCTCTGTTAGGTACTAGTAAGTTGATTTTAATGTAAGTGATAATACGGCACTTAGAAGCTAGATTAAAACTGGTGTTTCTATTTAAGATTTAAAACTAAAACGCATACAAGAAAGCTTTGTATCTCAGCACTTGATTATTTAGGGGCGCTGGGTATAGGTATTATCTTAATGTAGTATTTTTCAGATAAGATCCGAATCATATAGAATATTTTGTCAAAGTTTTGAAATAGGGATAGTAACTATTGGTTGGTGTCCACGGCCTCAGCAATGAAGAGAATTTATACATATTTTACATTTGAACTAAAATGACTTTCAAAATTGCCGCTGTCTAAATAATTGTTGGTGACTTGCCAACTTCGTGCCCATCGTTCGTTATTCTATGAATTGAAGACGACGGTTCGGGTGGTTCGGGTCACTTAAGTTGAAGATTTGGTATAATTATATCATTTATAAATCATATTTATATTAAAAGGGTTTACTCCGTAACTGAATTGCCGTTGTCTGGTGTTAAGTCCAGATACCATCCCATAGTAAAAGTCACATTGTGCGATATTTATCAGTTTGGTTATATCGCAGGCTAAATCACTTGATTTTGTGAAAATAAACACGTTATGCCGTCTGTGACGGCTACAATAATAGGAGTTAACACACCCAGGAATACGATTGGGTCTGCTTAGTTGACTTCAGCCCAATTACCTAAGGCTATACTGCGTGGGAAGGCCATGCATAGCCATATCCTGCAGTGGAACGTTATGATCAATGGTGATGATAATTCATTACAAACATATTTCCTGGAAGGCAATATTTGCACATATAATAAAAGTACCTACCTATGAAATTTTAAGTCATTAAACCACTTATGTAGTGTTCACCACTATGAGGAAGATGACCAGCTTGCCTACAAGTATCAGTAAAACGACCTTTCCGGTATTTCACCGGATAGAAACGATTAGTCAATTTTAGAAAGTAGAATACTAAACCAGCGAGTTGGGATAAGGATGATTCTTTTTTTTCTTGAGACATTTAGACAAGAACAATCAAATCAAAACCTGGTGTCAAAATTATCGAACCGCCTTGCGGGCTCTTGGCTCTGGTTTACTTATTTGTTTTACAACACCGGTAGCAGTATAAGCCCGGACCGATGGCTTAACCCTAAGCACAAAATCATTCTGTTTTTCATATGTTTACTCTAGTCAGTCCGCAATGTTCTAACCAAATAGACAACATTGCATAAAGTGACTTGCATTATGTGTGCGTTGCCTACGACATTCTAACCCACGACCTGGGGCAAACAGCGAAAGCATTATGCCATGTCAAACAAAACATGAGATTTAATATGAAAACTATGAGAATGAAATCAAAGTCATTAGAATCAGAAACTTTACTATACGAATATAATACCTATTTTCTTATTGAGATACCATTGTGTGTACAAAGTTATTGGCTTAATACAATAAAATTATGTATAATATACATGAGGGGTAACTAGTAAAAATATTTCAATTGCTCACTTTGATATTTCATCACTCAGCGAACTTTCATACGATTCCTGTAGGATGTAAATACTTATATAAAGTTATTCCCCAAACGTTAGTTTTCCAACGAAATCCTGTGAAATTTTCCTACGAACTTGTTCCAAGCAATCTTCTTTAACTTTCTCACAGAAATTGCATCGCTTGCGAATGGTAGAGGCTTGGTCAGTTATAAGATTTTAAAGTATTTTAATTTAACCGCCTGCCTGTCCCGTTTGGCTTGGTTCAACATTAATCATTGGCGTTGTGTGTATTCATTTATGTCTAAGAATGAAACTAAAAATGTTTTCTAGTTACTTAAAAATTGTTGGTAAAGCATAGTTGGTACCCATCCATGTCTTTTAATTCTAAGTTATACGATATATAGCTTAGCAAAAAATAGGTTATTGTCCTCGAACATCCATTTATATGATGGATCCAAAAAAGTAAATTTTTCAGGTACGAACATTCGTAGAACTCTATCACAACAATTATTTTAATAATTATAAATTACTAGTTAAGCTCATAAGTGTGGACCACCATTGAGCTTAACTAATGTTTTCGGATTTTCGAAATTAAATGTATGGTTATCCGACGCTCTTACTGTGAAGGAAAACATTGTGAAGAATCCTGCGCGCGCTTGCGAAGAGATATAGTGCAGATTTACCTAAAGTGATTAAATCCTGTCAATATCACTGCTATGCTGATGATGTGCAGGTTTATATTTCTTGCAAACCATCAGAGACACGCATTGCGTGTGAGGCCTTGAATAGTTATTTGAACGCGATTGGCACCTGGTGCTATGAGAACGCTTTGACTCTAAATCCATCCAAATCAAAGTATATGCTCATCAAAGTTCGATGAGAAATTTACTAGTGATAGTCAGACCATCGGCATTCAAGGCATTAACATAGAGCGTTTAAAAGAAGCAAGGAATTTGGGCATTATTTTTGATAGTGATTTGAGAGCCATATACAGAGTGTCGTGAGAAATTGTTTTTATCGCTTGAGGGTCCTGTACAAGGTGCGCAACCTCTTGAAAGAAAGAAAGAAAAAAAATCTTTATTCAAATAAATCTGTTACAGATACTTTTGAATCGTCAATTGTTATTATTATCATATTTTTTGTGACTCTACCTCTCTTACTTTCTCCTACTCTTGTCGGAGAAGACTCGTATAATCCTTTGCGAGGCATTAATTTTGTCACGGCTTAATTATGGGAATGTAGTTTGGGGGCCTCGTTTACTTTCTAGGATTTCTCGAAAAATGCAACGAGTTCAAAATGCATGCGGTTTTGTTTTGATATTCCACCACGAACTCATGTATCACCTTTCCTAAGCGCAGCGTCAATGCTGAACATAGAGTCTCGTAGACGGCTGCATCTAGCTATACTCTTGTTTGACACTTTAAAGCTTCTGGCTCTGGAATACTTGTACGGTAAATTAAAATTTTCGACCTTCCATAAACACTACGGCCCGGGTGTATCAAGATCTTCACGAGCATCATTGATGCTCGTGAAGATCTTGCGATGCATATACAAAGGACTATGGGATTTACAGGTAGTTTCCGCTAGGTGCTGGAACAATATTCCTCCGCCGATAAGAGCCGCTCCTTCAAAGTTTGCTTTTTAAAAAACATTTGAAAGCTTATTTAATGGAAATGCAACGAGCGCGGAGACAAAGAGACGTTTCGGCTTTGGTAGTGGTTAGTTTCTAGATTGATCTTTAATTTAATTGTAGTTTGTGTATGGTAAAAGAATTCTGGAATCGCATCAAAATAAATGTAACGACAATTTTAGTGTACTTTTTATTTTATTATTATACACTTATTTAATTATTTAATTCTAATTTATATATATTGAAGTTTTTGTTTTTATTGGATATAATTTAAATTTATGTAATACCGTTATAATTTAATCACCGCTTCTTTTGATTATCATTTTAAAAAATCTATTGTATTAAAATTTTATTGTTTTTATTTATTAATAATAATCACGTTAGTGTCAATTGTTGATGGTTGTTTTTGTAACTTTGGCTGTAGCTGAAAATCAGCGGTTTGCCAATGGTAAACCTATCGCTGAGCTCTGGCCTTTTTATATCGCCGCGACGCACACATCAAAACGTCAATGTATATTGAATTGTTTTTTGTTGGTGATATAAATAAATAAAAAAAAAGATTCAAAGGTTGTGCGTGAATTCGTCCAAACCGCACTGGGCCCGGGTGAACGACTAAGGCCTACCCACCCTTTTAGGCTCATGCCCCTCGGTAGGGACGTTTAATGAGCTGATCATAATAATAAGCCCCTTTGTATGTTTAATAAGGACAATATTATAACGTACAAGGTGTTAGAAATATTACAAGAACACGACATTAAAAGCTTGACGTCAAAATTTTCCTGTTTCATTCCGTGTGAGTTAAGTCGATATTAATTAAGAGGACCTAACAGTATTAGGGTCTTAGGCCATTAGCGCGAAGAGGGCTCGTCGTAACATAAGGCGCTTCCATTATGAGACCTGCCCATTACGGGTACCGCACTTTAATAGCGGAAGAGCTTCAGGTAAAGCTCCTTTAAGCCGATATTAATAATAGGGCGCTTACTTTTGGTCATTTTAAATATGAGATACCTTGATTGACCGCTTAAAAGTGTGTTTAACAGTGGTTAAAAGTGTTCTGTAGAAGTAATAATATACTCGTAAGCAGGGCTATGGCTCGTAACAAAATCAAGTTTAACTTTTATTAATTTGAATTCGATGGAATGTCGACATTTTGAATAAAGTTGGAAAGTTAATTTATTAGGTCCAATAGTATAACATACATTTCCAAAAAAATGGCTTACTTTGGTCAAATAAATTACGTGTTTCTTTTTTTAACTATAAGTATTGTCATATAGACAGAAAATTAATCTATTTTCTTAAAGTAGAGCGCCATCTAGCCCGAAGTTAAGTGTGTAGTATAGGTACTAAACAACGGATAAACATATATATTTTTTTTGTAAATACATACATATTATACATAGAAAACACCCAGACCCATACAAACAGACATGTTCATGCACACAAATATTTTACTGCCTGGGGATCGAACCCTTGGTAATGTAGTCGACATCTCAACCGCTACACCAAATGGTCGTCGTATCAATATAAGAGAAAGCATATTTGAACTGAACCACAATCAAACATAGCCTTCTGAGTTTAAAAAAATCACCCAATATCTTCTGTTTAAAATGTAAGTCATTAAACTCAGCAAACTCTAAAAAATCCGATACTTGAATACCTGTTTTCCTTTATTGAATTTCGATAAGCTTATAAACATGCCTGCTTAGCATATGAACAGAATTAATGTGCATACACCATGGGTATGCCTTGACTGCAGCATGGCTTGAGTTATATTTTGGTTAAATAAAAAAATAATAAGACGCGCACCTTGATACATTGCTACTTAGAGGCTTACATCAGATTTGAGACTAAATGAAGTTATCAAAAATTACAAATACAAGTTCGTTACAATACTAGATTCTTTTCATGCAAATCGACCATCAGTGTATACAAGATTATCTTTCTGACTGTCCTTTTTACTGTGCATATAATGGCTTGACATTTATGCGTAGTAAAATTTTAGTAAGTATTTTATTATATAATACATTATAGAATATTTAAATACACTATATGTAACACAGTTTCCTGAGTAAAGAAAGGAAATGAACGCTTATACCAATAACATTAACATAGCGCGTTTGCTTTAGTGAGTATGTATTTAAGTAGTTAGGTATGTATTTAGGTATGTTATTCACCGCTTACATATTTGAACTTAATTTAAATACCGATGTAGTTATACTTCGCCGTCCCTTGTTAGCTACCAGTATATAATACAGACAGAGCGTGCCTCGTTTTGGTATTGACGCATATCAATTTGGAATCCAATGGAATCCTATGTTGATTGGCATGTATGAGTGCGCGCGTGTCTGCGTGAAAACTGATATTAATCCAGTGCACCGCTTTAGGTGCAATGGCCGCGTTGACATTTAATTAAATTGACTTATGTCCGCGGCGAATCGCGGACCCGACTCGATTGTCTGATAGTCCACAGTTAATTCCATGGAGTATCACTAGCCAGGTTGTGTTAAAAAAATATCCTTTGACTTCACTACTTTGCCACTGACAAGTTCAAACTGTTGTATGTATGTCAAGGAGCGGTCTCATTGTAATACAGGTTTCAATAAACATAAAAGAATAAGACTTATTTTATATAAATTTATATAAAATTTGTTTGTTAATATAAAAACATTTTTGCTTTTGATTACTAGCCCGCTGATTAATTTAGCATTGTAGGTAGCAATATTGCGAGTTAATGTCTGTATTTGTATCTGTTCATAGTAAGACATATTGAAGTCGTATTCGTTATTAATGATCTGACAAATTGATTAATCACATGTGTAATGAACATCTGTTACGTCCATTTATATTATTGTGTTCAGTGTGACGTTACAAGAGAATATTGTATAGTTCAACAATCCGGAAGATGTTATCAATAAAGTATTATTTCTTACTATCCGTGTTTCACTTATAATTAATTTCTTTACATGCTCGGGTATGCATATTTAGCCAAGAGGACTTAATAGACTATACAGCTTTATAAGACATGTTATTGTTTTTTATACGCAAATGAATACGCAAACGTTCGTTAAGTAATTGATGATAGATAAATAAATAATTTTATATCCGAACTAAGCATTCGCTTGTAATATGGATACTAAACAATTATATCCTCTTTTTTAAATACAAACATAGTTTATATAGAAATCTCCCAGACCAATACAAACTGACATGTTCATGCACTGAAATTCGAAATCGAACCCGGAACCCTTGGTGTATTAGCCGACGTCACACCCATTAAACCAGATGGGTCATCAACAGAAAGTATTGATAGTTAATAAAAGTAAATAAATGCTTTTTTTAATTAATTTGAATGAAAAGGTTTTCAAAAAAGTTGAAGCGTTAGTCATATGGATTATGGGTAATCAATCAATGTCCACTCAGTATCAAGTATCGGAAAGTCGACATTGACTTTAATAATAAACTTTGGATTCATTACGGCATCAAATTAATTGTCGCGAATTTACCGCCATACAAAATTCATGAAAGTTATCACAAGACCTGTTATCAAGGGCAATTAACCTTTTGTTAAGTGAGTAATGACTTGCCTTATTACTTGTGAAATTTATGTTACCAGTGTTATATAAGAAAACACGAAAACTAATTTTTTTGGACTGTTGGGGATTTTAAGCTGGATTATATTTTTAGGCTGAGGACAAACAACTAAAATTCCAGAGAGCATAGACACGCCTTTAGTATTTTCCTGCCTGGGTAGAGACTTTATAACACAGATTTCCGTTAGAATACTTAAGTCTAGCAAATTAAAACATTCATCTGAGTTGAAGAAAATACGATTTCAGCTTTATAACAAGTCGTTATGTTTTAAATGAAATGTACTAACGTACCTAGAAAACTAACCGAGTTTCTTTACTTTCAACTGGGAGGAAACTAGCAGAAATTTACTTCCGAAAGAAATTACGCTCTGCTTTCAAATCTGGGTCGGAATAAATTATATTTTAGTTGTTTATGAGAACCGTAAACAGCAGCAGGAGAGTTATAAACAATATGGAAATTGAGTGGAGTGATAAGTTGCATAAGTGCTTTGTAAATTTGAAATTTTAGTACACGGAACTGTTTCAGAATTAAAAACTTATTTTAAAATAGTTCCGTTATTTTAAAATATGTTTTACACTTTCAAATTCAATAGATGTTTAAATTTAAACAATAACATTATTATATAAAGCAAACCTATACTAAACTTATTAATATAGTATCTTATTTAGGACCAGACTTACAATAAAAATATAAATTTGTGTGAAAGATAATAAAGTGGAAATGTTTCATGGCTTGACCATAAAAAAGGCATTCAATGAATAGTCCATTACACCAAAATGTAGTTTATGTGTAACTTAGTCAACTGTCAAAATGACTTTGACATAAGCCATGTTGTGGAATATACGGTTCTCGGTGTAGTTGAAAGACTTGTCCCGGGTGCACGCGGTGGCGCACACGCATTCTCGGACTGCGCAGGCGCAGGGTCAACGGTCGCCGAGCGCCTGGGAACTACCGATAAATATTTGAATTTCAACACTTAATACACATGCTTAGCAAATTGATAACTTGCATGCTGTGGCAGCTGTGAAGTGTTATGTTTAGTTTATTACTTTTTATGAAGGATTCTAGGTCGATGTGGAAGTATATACGAGTGCAAGCAAACGATAGGAAAGCTAACATTTACCACGGTGTACACGTTAATCACGAGAAGCTCATAGAATGCAGTGTGTACATAACAAACTTACGTATTTCTATTTCGAGATCGGCTTTTCACTGTCTTTGTTCACATATAAATCTCATAATAGGGGTTTTTTCAATAAGTTTAGTAGTTTTATTTGTAGTTACTTAAATATTATGCAAAAGGAAGAACCTGTTTTAAAATACCTACCATTAAGCTCGAACGCCATCGATTAGGTCTTAAAAGTTTAAAGTCGACTGTAATTTAAATAAGTTATTAATATAACTATCTTACTTACTTCGTCCTTAAAACACAAGTGTGACTTGTTACATCCATGTCTTTGGAAACTACAAGAACTACTGAAACATAAATTCTATTCATCAATTCATCAGACGTCCTAATCGAGTGGTATGAGCCTACCCGTACGCGGGTGCATATGCCTTAGTCATCCACGCGGATTGGAAACATGAATTTTATTTCCAAAATTCATTTGAAACGCGACCCTCGAGTAAGTCACAAATAAAAGTAATGTAAGCTTGTGCTGTTTTTACACAAGTAATACATATGAAGCTTAGCTAACCCAAGTTCTAATTAGAATCCACAAGCGTATACCACTTACGGAAACTATCCGACTAAATTCTTACTCACTGTAACTAGCCTGAGGCATTAAGCAATGTTATCTGTTTAAGATGTTTCTGACTCCTGTTCTAGAAGATTGTGAATTAATTGGAACTATCAACATCTTTGCAAACAGGAGTTTGTAACTTTGTACTTGGTGGTAGACTCGATACTGAGTCGTCTAGGTAGGTACCACCGCAGTGCCAGATATCATCCCGTGAAACAGGAGTGTAATGCACTTTTGTGTTTCGGGATAAGGGGGACTGTAGCTAGTGAAATTACCGGGTATAGGAGACCTAACATCTGTTGTCTCGGGTGACGGGCACAGTGCGGCATTGAAATAGGATAAATGTCTATCAGTTGTTCGTCTCCTTTAATGCCGCTTTGTCAATGGCTGGCGTATCACTTACCATCAGGTGAGCGTCCAGACCGTCCTGTACACTTATAGCATTTAAAAATATATATAAGGTGAGCGTCCAGACCATCCTGTACACTTATAACATTAAAAAAATATATATAAACAAAATCCATCTATGCAGTATCGGGTGTTAACGACTACCATCGTAAGATACTAGCTGGGACCAACGGCTCAGCGTGCCTTTTGGAGCAATATTTAGATTTTGGCCACCAATCCGATGAACGCTCAATGCAATAGGTACTTGACTTGTGACATCATCAACTATTAATGATTTCACGGTTTCGCCATCGCGTACTCATAAATCTCATATTACAAAATAACTGACCACATTTCTATTCACATTAATAAACATGTGCAAGTATGTACTTGTGTTCTATAACTATAACTTGTAACTTCAAAAAGTACAGCAAGTCCTAGCAACATATTCAATTTTATAAAAAAAAACTATAAAGTGTTCTATAGGCTTCAATACTCCGACCACTTTAATTTAACAAAAAAACTAAAGAAAGCCTTTTGTAGGATAATATTGAATAGAGTGGATTGGTAATGTTACGGTCGGTCAAAACATATTTTAATGATAATTTTCCGGTCATAAATATTAATGGAACATTCCTCGAGAAGCGCCCCGATTTACGGGACATGACAACATTATAGGCTCATACTTCATGTCTAATACAAAAAGGATAAAAAATACAGTTGCGTTTCACTGCGACGCACTTAATAACGCCTTTATTGCCTTCTTTGTAACACATCTTGTAATATTTCAATTCAGATGATATTAGCACTGAATTTCTGACAATATTAATTTTGGGGAATGTTATTAGAATACTGATACGCGTACTATTTTATACATATACTTTGTAACTTCACCATGAGACATAACATACTTTACTTAATTATTTTAGCAAATAATGAAGGCTTTATCGCCTAATACCCTATTCATATGATAACAAAAGCAGGCGTGTGGTATTTATCTTTGTCTTTTTGCATTTTGTTACATTATATCTCCTATACCTTCGGATCAATTTTGATGAATTGAGGTAGGTATAGAGATAAATGGGAACCACGAAAAAGAGACATGGGATGCTTACATTCTGTCGGGAATATGTTTGAAGAGGGTGAAAAAGGGATGGAAAGAATTGATCATTTAGGAATTTCATTAGTTATGGATGCAAACAACTAGGAAAGAGAAAAATAGACCTCTTCTTATGTATATCACGTTACGGAATATTCATATCTGCTGAGGCAGCTTAAGATTAGCTAGCACCAAGAAAAATATCAGAGATAAAAATGTAATGACTCCACAACCAGACTCAAACAGCAGCTAGATCAACCTGTTCTTTAATCACTGCAAGTACAAAAACAACAACTCTTAACTAACAGAGGTATACCTTGGCTCCCTTACGTATCTAATTCTACAGTAGTAACTATAATATACGGCAGAAATGATGACTCCTTACACAAGTGCAAGAAAGGGGGAATCTCTGAATGTGTATGTGTGCATTAAGCCTCATTTTATGTTAAGCAGAACGCACCGTAAGGCAAGTAAGCTTCAGTGAGGCAAGGTATCTCAATTATGTTCTATTAATTTGATTAAATTAAGATAAGAAACGTACTTCAAGAGCCAAACCTTGGTAGCAACGTTGCAGCAATTCATTTATACACTCATATCTGTAGTCATCAGCTTTGAGCA
Organism: Leucinodes orbonalis; assembly: GCA_019425675.1. Classification (NCBI taxonomy): domain Eukaryota; kingdom Metazoa; phylum Arthropoda; class Insecta; order Lepidoptera; family Crambidae; genus Leucinodes; species Leucinodes orbonalis. The sequence continues at coordinate 109,403 of PQWD01001165.1, forward strand.
CTTACTAAAGCGTTCATCTATCAGCAGTAATATCTACGCGAGTTAACTGTAGTGTAAACTATTGATAATGAAAGTCCGGGAGCACATCCGACTGCATTCGGTATTACTGCACATAGCCGCTATAATGGGCCACTCCTTACGAATGAATTTCTCGGGATGAGACGTAACATTGTCTAATGGACTATTGTGATGTGAATGTAGAAAGGGAGATATTTGACCACGCACGTACTCTGTAATTCCTTGCGCTATGTTGGGAATGTAATAAACGTATAGGGATTGGCACGCGACGTGGAGATCTGAATCGTTTCAGCTTGTTTCAGCGGTCTGATTAAGATGATTATTAAATTTTACAATACTACAAATTAACATTAAGACTGGAAATGATTTTATGTTTAACTCAATGTAGGTATTTTTATAATACCAATTAAACGAAGCTATGGTTAAGTTTCAACGAGTAGAATAACCCAGTAATATATAAATTTTGTGAAAAAAAAATTACGTACTGAAATTATTTAAAATATGTTTCATTGCAGGAGCAATATTTATTAAACTATGATCAAAGTTATTTAGATAATTTAAATGCGATTTAGAAGTTTTAAATGAATGAAAAGTATTTAATGATTGTGCAAAATATACAAAGGAAATAAAACTCGATAGTTTGCACGTCCTTTAACTCCGCATTATATCCGAAATGGACGTCACGAACACGACCGACGATTACCCACTAACAAACATATGTGTGGAAATTGTTTGCGACATAGCAGTCACCATAAAACCTAACCGCACATGTCTAAACAGTTTGAACGGTATAATCCCACGCAATGCTAATAAAATAACCAATGGTTGTCACTGCTATCTTAAGTTTTTCATTAGGCCACGGTCGAAATAAACTTTGGCGTGCAGAACGTTTGCACAGCGCATAGTTCAAATATTGTCATAAGCTGTGTATGCCTCTGGGCACCAAGATATTCACACTGAAATTTTAGGCTAACATCACCGTTAAAGGCGGACTATTGTATCCACGGTCCAATTGTAGTACTAAGTAGTTTAACTAATATGTAAAGTAGTTTAACTGACTACTTCCATGGTCTTGTGGTCTGAATGTTGGGTTTAGAATCGTTGAGTGATTCGAGGGTTGGATACGCGCCAAAATTCACATACCTATGCCTGTCCTTGCAGGGGAACGTTATAAGCTAGTGATGAAAGTAAATGAAGTTTTTGATACAGTCTGCAACGACAAAATCAAAAAAATGGACATTGTACTTACTGAATTTACTTTAAAAAATCCTAGATAAACTATCGCTCAGGTCTAGTATGCGGAGTCAACAGTTTTATGAGATGCATCTCGGACATTGGCGACTTAGCCATCATATTTTGGTGGCATTACATAAATTTTGATAGTGCACCTTTAACTGTAAAAACCCTGTTATTTAGATGAAATCTTGCCGTAAATTATAGTGTAAGCAGAACGAAATCAATCAATCCACTTATTGGTGGTATAATGCAGGTCCGTAATGATGTAACATGATAGATATTTGAATCATAATAAGCTCGGTGGTCGATTTTACATGCTATGTAAGACAGTCTAATCAAAGAGAATTTTTTTTGGTGGCTAACAAAATTAAGCTTAGGTTTGTTATCACGGGTCGTTTGTTGCCTACTCTAATAAAAAGCTTCGTTAAAGGTAACCTAAGTTAATTTACATTATTGTTTTTTTATTAGTACGATATAAACAAACCCGTGTTAGACAAACAATTTTATAATTTTAAATTTCCTTTAGGCATACCATATCTAAGGATGTCTGTTGGTTTAACTATGATTGTTTCTGCTCTTATTGTATTTGTTTCAAGGTTTAAGGGTGACACGTGACACAGGCTATTAATTTACTAATCAACAAGACTATTATTATTGCGATTATATTTAAAAGCTTCGGTCTCCTAAAACAGTACCTACTTAGTAGTAGTCAGGAGACAGGCGTATATTAATTTATTACATATTGTTTACTTTCAGAAATCGAATTGCTTTATTTTTTTTAAGACCTTAAACTTTTTTAGGTCAGTGTTTTGTTAATGTAGTTCACTGAAGAACCAGTGAACTCGTAAATCCTGAAGCTTATCTAAATTAAAGGTTATCAATCCATTCATTCAGTATTCTATAATACAATTTAATTAGAACCTATTCTATAGGTTACTCGCACAAATGTGGGCTTGACAACGCTGTGTGATATTTATATTTTATGTTTGCTGATATTTATGTGTATTTGAATATATCTAACATATACTTATTTAATTTAGGTCCATAAAGAACACTCATGAATGTCAAATTTGATTCTACCACTCTCATGCATTGTATTCGTTTAGATGGCGGCTATTACACCTAGGGTTAGGTTGTGGACTTTCTATATTACACTCTTACACACCTACACGCTCAAGTACACATACAAATGCAAAAGGTGAATAATATTTATACGATTAATATTGGTTATAGTATTGTTGTTATCCTTCATTGTAATAAATTCTAGGAATTGTGTAATATTTGGAAATTGTGAACTTTTTTTTTCTCGCAAATCAAGAAGGCACTTAGTAAAAAGTAAATGTACGAAGAAGCGGAGTCTCATGGTACAGGCATTGCTATGCTTAAAAGGAGACTTCCACAACTGATATGTATATTTTAACCTTTGAGAAAGCAATAAATAAATTTTGAATTTTGAATTTGAATTTTGAATTTAATGACATTAAATGTAACTGTGATATTTTATTCTCACTTAATCACTATGCCTGACATTTTTATAAAAAACTACATTTGGAATTTGATGTCTTTATTTTACTATGGAGAAAGCTCAAAATTACCATACACTTTAACGCTAGCTTTCTCTTAAAAGCTTTGGTTTCGTTTGGTGCTTATTATCGCCATGTGTATTGTTGACTTCGTGCCTTATTTTATAACTATTGTCATCAAATCACATAGTTAACAATGCACTTTGTACATTTACGAGTATGTGACTTTCTGAGACTTTGCAAGCCTTTGAATAACTTTTGGATAAGCGTAACTCGTTTGTACGTGTAAGATGAGAACAGGCAGATGAATGTTTTAATCCTTTAATTAATTGATGCCTAGGTAAAGCTTTTATGACTGTGTGCATGAACATATCTGTTTGTAATGGTCTGGGTGCTTTCTATGTATAATATGTATGTATTTACAAAAAAAGTATATAATTATGTTTATCCGATGTTTGGAACCCATAATACAGGCTTCACGCTTAGGGGCTAGATGGCGCTGTGTGAATGTCAATAGATATGTATTTATTTATTTATAATAACTCACTTATGATGTTTAAATGAAGTCCCATTATCCAAACAATTTGCTCCCAGTCTAACCTACTGTCTGAAAATAGCTACTACACGTAATGAAAAGCATAGAAAGAAAGAAAGAAAGATTTGTTATGCCGTTAAATATGGTGTATAGTCATATACTCGTCCCCGGTTTCCTACAGGTAAGCAAAATGTTTGTATATAAAGATAAGTTAGTAATCAGTATCTAATGCAATAATTATCGCATGTAGCAATATTAGGCCAAAAGCTTGGCAAACGGCAAATGGCTGCAGTAATGGAAGTCACGGAACAGTTCCGTAATCCGGCCACGTATTGCCCATCTTGCAAAGCCAGTTAAGATTTAGCTTAAACGATTTTGCTTTGAAAACAAGGCCTCTGCACATGGATAGTTTCACAAGGAGCTGTTAATTTTACGAACGATATTAAATCGTTTCATTCAGAAATAAAGAAAACTATTTATTTAGGTTAAATGACTGGATGACGCCATGTTTGAATTGCATTCAATAAGCTACTTATAATTTCGTCTTCGCTTATTTGGTCGACGTTTTTGTTGAGTGCAGTGCTAATATTTACTAAGTTGGCTCGCCTAGAGATGAAACCTGTTGACCCTTCCTTATGTTGCTGTCTCTGTCGAACGTTGTACGAGTATGCAGAAGCGTCATCAGGTAAGTACGGCAACGCTAATGCGTTTTCAAGCACCACTCCTCCGCAGCCGGTTAACCGGGCGATGAAGCGTTTCAATAACCTGATTACATTTGGTTAGCTTATTTATTTAGGCAATCACCAAAGTTTTGTTGGCTTAAGTCTAAATGCAAGAATGATAATGTAAATCAAAAGGTGCTTGTGTAGGCCCAATGACAATCAATTGAGTAGACTTAGTGAGTATTGTAGTATCACTATAGGCGTCTTAACTATCTTTGAATACATTATAATGCAGATGATCATTTGTGATGTAATAATTTACTCAGATTGCGGTAATTTTATTTTACTGCTTGTCGCACCTTGTAGCTGACAAATGACTACTTTTTTATTCAACATACAAATTACTTACAAAATGAAAATTGTATAGTATATCAATTATAGATTGAATAATTTGTTTATAGATACAATTTTAGTTTTATCAGATTATAATGCTTCTATTAACATTCATTAGATCCATATAAAGGCAATGTATCGCCTAAAGGATCCTTCGCCTTCAATTAATAGACCTGGTTTTTTTGGTCCGATTCAGGTTTCTCTTTGAGCAAATGTTTTTTTTCAGTCGCTCCGCCGCCGATTGGAACTTCAAATGAAGTTTTATCATTGAATGTCAAATCCTCAAATCAAAAAACGTTTTTAAAAAAAAATGTTTTTAATGCCACCTAAATTTTATCATCTTGTTATTGAGGTACATTAGTTTAGAATTTGATTTTCAATTATGATGATGGTATTATTATGCTTTATATATAATTTATTATCAATAATAACATTGAGACACGTTGCAAATTTCTTGAGATGCCTTAACTTTTGTAAGATTTGATTGGGTACAAGTTTACATAAACTTTATAAAGTATCTATCTATAAGCATAATACAACCATACTGAGATATTCGAATAATTGTATGCTGAGACAGTTAAGTACTATTTTCCAAATATTAGTTTCATGTGTAAATTCATCCGTGATAATATGGTATAAGGATATCCAAATTCACGTTCAAGTTCTGATACAATTAATGAAATAGTTATTTAATGTGCACTTTGATAACATTATCTCGACCATTTATTCTTCCATCTACCCTGACATCAATAAAGTAACACACACATGTTTATACTTCACGAGTTTCGAAACCCGGGTTGGATTGCTCATAACTATAAGTTCAATTGTCAGAGGATAGTTCACATTCCCATTTGACTTTTATTTAAAAAGGAATACAAATAACGAGGCGCCAGTCCGGAAATGGGACTCCGACTCGATCTCGAATTCCCCGAGCAAATTGGCTAAACTTCGTAAGGCGCGACCTATCAATTTTAAGAGACATTTCCAATTAAACTTCCTAACTTCTACCGTTACGGTCGTAGCTTTTATGCGTGCAAATTTTAATTGTGCTAAACGGTAGCAAAATTTGATACATAACCTTGATGTGTCACAAAGCTTACTTGGTAACTCATTTCTTTCATAAAGGTAACTGAATTTCTTATATTCTTGGCATATCCTTGTTTGCAAAGCAAATTGCCTTGAAAATTAAGTTCACCTTTGAGATGTACGCCGTTCAGCATTTCCACTTTGTCCGGCAAAGATATAGCGCCTTGGGGGCTTTTGAATAAATTGTGTGCTCACGTAACTATCCAAGACATGCGGTGCCCGAAAAATGTGACGGAAAACAGTATTATAAACCCTTACATACTCATAAAGCTTAAGGAAAAACAGCTCTAAGCTTGGGTATTAGAGCTCTTGCGTAATGGTCTAAGGCTATGGTTACCTGTCCATTTGGGGGATGTGATTTGGATCTTACCCTCGCATACAGGTTTTCACATAAATAGTCGTAAAGGTCCGAGTATATTGCTACAACATTTCTGTGAGTGATATATTTTATTGATATAGTTGCTTTCAAAATGATATTTAATCGTTTATTTCGCATTAATTTGCGCTATTAAACAAAGTGAAATTACCGGGTATAAGAGACCTAACATCTGTTGTCTCTGGTGTCGGGCGCATTGCGGCATAAACGGAGAATAATAACAGTCTATCAGTTGTTGGTTTCCTTCAGTGCCGCTCTGTCATGGTCAGGCGTATCACTTCCCGTCTTGACCGTCCTATTTAACATAAAAGGAGGTTACTCAATTTGATGATAAATATGTTTTTTATGTTTATTCGCGGATATCTTCGTCGTATATGAACCGATTTTGATTATACCTTTTTTGCTAGAAAGAGGATATTTCAGAGGTGGTCCCATGATAAAGAAATCAGGGTCTGAAGATGGCAGACCAGAGAAGTTGAGGGAAACTTTTTTATATTTGTTGTTAATCTGACAATCGCAGAATTATTTATTATATTTCAACCTATGGAAATCCTCTGTGGTAAAATTAATAAATATCGTTTAAGCTGCTGTTTTTTATAAAAAAATACGTCATAACGTTAAAGTCTATTTAATAAGATGCACAAGAAATATATTGCTGTTCATGAAATTTTAATTCATTGTGTTCATGAACAATTTTAAACTGCATCATAATTTAATATATTGTGAGCTTATTAATTAAATCATAGTGTTAAGTAATTAGCGAGCCCCCAGTCGATGTCATTGATAGAGCACGGGTCTAATTAGTGAAGCCTTGGCTTCGAAGTTACCTATGTTGCTAAGATCTTGTTATAAATAGCAAAAATAGAACTAAGATAATTCTAACTGAGTTGTTATCCTTAACGTTCTTAATCCTCAGTATATGATTCCCGTTATTTGTCTCGTAATCATTATTATTTTTTACATTAAGATTTACTATTTTATTATATATTGTCTATCATCATCATCATCAGCTCATTGAACGTCCCACCGAGGGGCATGAGCCTACCCGTATAGGGTGTTTAGGCCTTAGTCGTCCACGCGGGCCCAATGCGGGTTGGACGACTTCACACACAACCTTCGAATCTCTTCGCAGGCGTGCATGAAAGTTTCCTCACGATGTTTTCCTTCACTGTAAGAGCGTCGGATAACGTACATATATTTTCGAAAAATCGAAAATACATTGGTACGTGTCGGGATTTGAACCTCAGCCCTCCCGGTAGGAAGGCGACAGTCCACACCACTGAGCCACCGACGTGGCTCAGTGGTGTGAAGTCGTGTATATATTGTCTATAGTGAAATGAAATTTTGATTCCTATCAAAATATTTAAAAGCATAAATATTTATATCAAGGATTTTTTATGCGTAAAATATATTTTGACTTTATAACGGTATTTATATTTTGTCACATTTACGGAGAGTGAATTAGTTTTCTAAAGAATTTAATGTTTAAGCATGCTTTTAATCATATCACAAGAAAACTTTTTACAAATAAAAGGTTTAAATTAATGTAAACGAGCTGAAGAGCGGTTTATGTTTCTCTCTCGGTTTTAACATAACTCGTAAATTACACAAACGCAGGAAAAAGCCAATGGAATATTAAGACAGATGCAGTAGCGAAACATGAACATTTATGAGGTGTACAAGGAATATGAAGCGTTCATTAGGTATGAAATTTATGCGAAAATTATCTAAGAAAGAAAACATCCCAGCGAGGGGTTCGTTAGTGCGATGATGAGTTTGCCTAGCTACGCGTTGAATATGGTAATAAGCTCTATGCTTATGTTGACAAGCTTCTTAGCCACACTTTATGCAAATGCATATACTTTTATAGTAAATATACCATTTATACCCGCGTCGCTGAATAAGAGCAATCCCTTTCAGGCAGGTATTCGTCATTCGTCCATCCAGAATGTTAAAACAGGGAATGGAGTTTCCGTAGTTGAAAGAAAGTTGAAACTTTTTATAGGTAGGTACAGAATTTGAAATATAAAAGTATAATATGAATTTATTAGTACACACATATGACACTAGCGAAGCGGCCGACATCGCTGGAAATAAACAAAATAATTATATTTCACTAATGCTTAAAAACCGATTTGAAACTTACCTTTGAGAGTGGGAAAGTTATTCCATACTATTTAACAAATGATTATGTTCCTTATGTACGTATATAATAATAAATACACCCTTTATTTTACTACATCAGCTCCGTTGGACCGTTTCGCCCTTGTCTTATGGAAAATCTTTATTGCGAGTCCCATGGGAAATGCGTATTTTACAAGGATCAAAGGTAACCTACTTCTTATATAGAGGCTTACGTAGATACAGGATTGACCCGTACCTACCTGCATTGTATTCAATGTATAATTTTCTTTAAAAATATGTCTAATAAGTTCGTGTGTGGTCGATGTTAAGTTTAATGGCTTTTGTACGTACCTACATACGTTTTGTTATAGCTGTTCTGTCCTTGAACTGAAAATAATTACAGTTGTACCAGTTATATTATTTGTTTTGTGTATTACAGACTTGAAGTAATGTTAAATACACAAATGTAATAAGTATACAAATAAAGTAAAACCTTTTTATAAATTTTATGGGACCTTTTTGGTTTGACGATATAAAAATCACCATAAGTATGTGGTTCACAGTTTTAACTCCTAAATTCATATAAGTTTCTCCGACAGTTATAAATAAATCGACGTCTTATTACTATGGGAACTCCAAATTTATATGGAAGTATGATGTAAGTAATTCCAAATTATTGAACCAAAGTCGATAGAAATCTTAATAAATTCTTGAATATATTTAGTTTCTTAATAGATACTTTATACTAAAGCTCTGTTTCAGTGACCAAATTAATTCACACAAAAAAAAATACATTTCATAACTCTAAAATATTAAAAAAAATATAATTATGTTCATCATTATCGGATCATTAATTCATTACACATTCCACCGAGGGGCACGAGCCTACCCGAAAAGAGTTAATATAACGGCCTTAGTCGTCCACGCGGATTTGCTAACTTCACTCTCATCGCAGGTGTGCGCAGGTTTCCTCACGATGTTTTCCTTCATCGTAAGAGCGCCAGATAACGTACATGTTATTTTGGAAATTCGTAAAGACGTTGGTACGTGGCGGGATTTGAATTTGCACCCACCGGATCGTAAGGCAACAGACCACACCAATGAGTCTCTCTCATTTTGTTCACCCCTATATTAATGGGACCCTTTTTCTAAAAATCGAAAATAATTTACTACGAATGTTGTTACCAAAGCTACAGTAACGATTGCTCACCGAATTTCTAATTATGTAGTACTCTCTACGAACCCTAAAATGACTATGTGAAGTTAAATAAACTACACATTACAACGCTAATTTACTACGACTATTGTTACCAAAGCTACAGTAACGATAGCTCACCGAATTTCTAATTATGTAGTACCCCGTGTTGGCACCGCGAGCAGCTTATCCGACCAATTAGCATAGCAAACGAAGGAGCTTACGCCCGTATAAAGCTAGTGCGGTTTTCATTTGGCCTCGTTATAAGGGGTAGCTTGCATTATAGAGCAGGGCGTTGCACACGCGCCGATTTACATTGCGGTCGCCGCATTAAGTCCCATATATTCTTGTATTGTGATATGCTGTGTAGATTTCGGGGTAGTGTTTCATAGTTTGTACTCATGGTTGGTAAGCGGAGAGTGTGCAATTTGTGTAAACTAACTAACCATTTGATTTGTAAACGTGTAGGTAAGGCATATTAATTAAACCCTAAAAACACATTAAAAAGACTCGATTCACGTCTCTTTCTCTCTCTTAGTTTTTATATCTTTTTTCTCTCTATTTTTTTATATCGACGTTCTGGTACAGAAAATTAATAAAATTGGATGTGATGAGATATGTTTGGGTAATCGTAGGCGGATGCTACGAGTATTTTTTTTTCGAACTGACTACTGCTGTTGGCCGCAGATGGCCTTTACAGCTTCACCGGGCAATTGGCGAGCGCAGATGGCTCTCAGCCTTGGTTGCTACGATTATAATATCTTCAAAGCCTAAAAATAGAAGATATTAATTATTTATTGTGTATAGATTACAAATGTCATTAAAAGTTGTAGAGTCTATAATACCCATAAAATAGGAAAGTAAATCTGGGGGCACGGCAGTGCCCCCGCCAAGTCGAGCGCGAAGCAAACACTGCCGTACCATCCTTTACAGGATCCATTTCGCCGCATTTTCAGGCCCCGATTTGAGAACCTTTGGATAATACCAGAGCGCTGAAATTTTCGTCATCTAGTAAAATATAATAACTTACTTTAAAACATTTGAACATTATTTATACGTTAGTGGCTTTATCAAGCCTACAATCGATGGGCTATTGAATCACCGTTTTCCAAGTGGCAAATTTGTACCGTCAATGGGTAGCGGTTCTGGCGACAGATTGGTGCAATGGTGTCATGAAGCACCTAGTTTTGTATCCTTGTGTACTCTTCAACGGCCAAGTCACACAACATCAACCATAATAATTAATTAATTGCAGTAAGGAACCTTAGACTTGGCACGTCTTTGTCTTGATTTCATTACTTTTTAGAGATAATCAAGCAGCTCCATCGAGACTTGGCTAGATTTTTTACAGAATGTTTTTGGTGGGATAGAACTTTAAATTTATAAAAGCATTGTTTATAAAAAAATATTCATATTGCAATGGCTCTAGTTTCGCTCAAGAACGTTTCCAAGAATGCTAACATATTTTATGACAAAAGTCTTTGCAAAGGTCGTTGGCGTTGAAAGCGCCTTCAGCAGTCATGGTATTTTATTTGGAAATACAAATACAGAACTGAAAATATGGCCTTATAAAATGTTATTTTTCTCTTATAAAATGTCATTATATTATATTTGCACACAAAAAGAACAATTGACTATATAATGTAAATGTTGCATGAAAACTTTATATTTATTTTACATACTTTTTGGAAACACGCTTATTGATTCTATTTAATTGCGCGCAAAATTATGTAATGTCACAAATACATCAAATCTCTTTGTAAATTCTCATTTGGGAGATTCAAAACATTAAAAATAAAACGGTGCATTGATTCAAAACTAGTCCAAGTTTCTTTTGTGTTCCAATAAGCATCGGAAGCCGTCGAGTTTCATAAGCCGAGCCCCTTAAGAGTACCACTCACAATCGACCTTACTTCCAATCCGCAGTGTTACATAATGGTGGAAAAGCGAACTGTCTCCATAGATGCGGACTATTTGCCAATTAAAGTTTTCTCGCGGGGTTCTGGTTACGAACGTGAGGACTGAAGAGCAAGCCTGCCTTGAATGCCAATAAGAGTTGCCAGTCTAACAAGATGATTGGTATGCTATTGCTAGTAACTATAACTCTCATAGTGAATACTGTTGTCATTATTTAAAAAATACCTACCTAATAATCATAGACATCTCTTGATGATTAGGCACAATCATTTTGCAACTAAGATCCAGTATTTATGGGTACAAAACATCGGATATAACAAAGTTTTCTTCATATCACATACTAAAAAGCCTTTGACTAATGAATATTTTAAGAAAACATAATACGAGTAGGTAATATCTATCGGTGCAGTCCGGAATTAGTTGATCATAACTTCTATATCAGGTTCCCCTTACTAAAACCCCTATAAGTATATAATACATTCTTAAAAAATATATTCCTGTCAAAAATAAAATCTAAAATTAGTGTAAAACCTTACACTGTTTCCTATTTCGTGTAACTGGCATGAAACAGTATGTACTATTTGCACTTCTGAAATGAAATAATAAAAAAAAACTCAAAAGTTCACTTTGTTGTATTGCAATGTCTTCAAATGAAAGCCTGGAGAGGAAACTTCCACGAACAAACGACATTACTGCGGCGTTTAACGTGTTTTTGCATAGACTACACAAACAAGACTCAGGGCCTCGTTCATATAATGTGCGCCTTTACGATTATGTTCTGACCGCCTTCATTAAGTCGGCCGTAAGTACTTTCAAATATCTTTATTTCTGTTTTGAGTTTTAAGATACAACTGTATATTTATTGATCAATTTGCTTATGTTTTACGCTAACTGCATATAAATTACATTACGATGTTATCTAGTTCTTGAACATGGCACTGATAGTTATATGATGAAGCAAGCTATGATTTGGTAACATGGTTTCACTAAGACAAAATACATTCCAAGCAGTCAATATATCAAATTAAAATATATATATATATATATTTCCGGGTCAAAATGACTGAATCGTAGCTTTTTTTTGTTATGATATGAAAATAAAAATGAAATACAATTTTATTATACCTATACTACTACTATAGTAGGATACTAATACCTAGATATGTATCAGAAATGCACTAAATGCGTTGCATGCGTTTTAAGTGCAAGTCGAAGCAGAATGAATTTTGCAATGAACGCACTTCTTTACAGCGTAACAGTGAGAATGGCAATTCCTTCTAAGAAGGTATTGACAATTATTTACTGTTTCTTCTATCATAATCAATCAAGCTGAATCAAGTTATTTAGCCTTCAATATCCTGACCATACTACCATATCCCAGTGTGAGATTTATTTGTATACTTTTATAGATACAAATAAATCTCACACTGGGACACAATATACAACGGTAAAAAAAAAACAAGGAATGTGAAATAAATAAAAATAGGTACCTACAGCGTTTTACATCGTAATTGAATTTGGAGCATGGAATTTATATTGAAAAGATACACAACATCATCATCATTACAGCCTTATTATGTCCACTGCTGAACGAAGGCCTCACCTAATGATTTCCACGCGGACCGATCCCTTGCAGTTGACATCCATCTGCTACCCGCCACCTTAACCAGATCATCCGTCCATCTGGTTAGGGGTCGGCCTACGCTTCGCTTTCCATTACGTGGCGCCACTCGAGAACCTTTCCGCCCCATCGGCCATCGGTTCTACGCACTATGTGCCCTGCCCACTGCCACTTCAACTTGCTTAAGATACGCATACGTCATACGATTTCATTTATTTAATAATTGATGAACCCATATATTTTTATACGTTCACATAATTTTTAGTACAGTGAAAGTAACGGAACAAATTCGAATGATTTAGAATGCGTCTTAATAAAACGTGCTTTTAAATTTTATGACTGTGTTTTTGTAATGACTATAGAAATCCGTAAATTTTATGAATGTTATAAACATGTTTGGGATAAATATGGGAAGACGTTTTATAAGAGTTATGTATGTAACCTAATACACATCGTAGCAATCGTAGTAAGAATACTAACGCCTTTTTATTATACTTTATATATCTTTAGTATCAATGTATTAAATCTTACTTGGGAGTTTAAATATATTTCGTGTTGCAACCACTATATTGAGTATACACCTCACAATACTCCTCCTCGTCCCCGTATACAAGGTTTGGCGCTAACCTCTACTCCTTGAAGTCACGTCTGCCAGTTAACAAGGGGCACTACACCACCTTGTCATCACGTTTTGAATCAACGCGGTGGTGTTGGGTCTTAATTCCTACAATCATTTCTTTATTATTAGGCTTTTTTACAGGAGTTGAGGTTATGACCTTAGTAGTCCAAGTATTTCTTAACAAATGACATCTGTAAAGTGAACTACAAATTAGTGTTGGTTTAGAATAGCAAGTTAGTTCAGTACTGCATAAATGAAAACATATATTTTTATCTAAACAGTGTAGTTCTGGATTACGGAACTACAGTGAAAAACAACGTTATATCTTCTGCTAAGTACATTTATCCAATCGATGTCTCTCCTCCAACAAGGACGTCGAATACATTAGTTTTTGTACCAGAAAAGATTTCAACGTTTTAACGAAAAACCGTTCGATATTCCAGTCAAATACAAGACATGGGTGCACCATCCATTGAGGATACCCTTCTAAACTATTTCATTTAATTTTCTCAAAACTACAGCTACAGATAAGTAGGGGAATGTCGAAATGTATTTATGTTGTAACTGAAGTTATAAAGGTTTGGATAGAGTACCCTGACTCTTGTCTGCTTATATTCCAAACATCCGGGAATGTTCACATGTGCTGCCGTGGGAACATTACAACTAAGCATGCTTATATCGGCTCAAGTAGCTTCCTCGTGTAAGAATAACATTATTGTAACCGTTTACATGTTTTCTTTGCATTGGCTAGTTACGTTGCTTTCTTAGTATAAGTATAACCTTAGTTTTAATTTACTTGGTCGTTGATATAAGAAATTATGTGACATGTAATGAACAATTACTTACAACCCCTACAATTAAGGTTTTGGCTTCGGCTGGTAGCAGTCCTAGGTTTGAATCTACGAGTATAGGCGGGTGCTTTTTGACTTCTTACAGGTTTATCTGTAATAGTTTCCACTATACGAGTTCGCAATTCAACTTAATTTGACTAGACGACAAAATTTAATTGTGTGACATATTTTTTATACTTTTAACTGCGATTGCTTTAAATTGCAAAGTGGTTTAAGAATCTTCTTTAAATAACTGATGTTTGCAGAAATTTGAGTTGAGCTTTATACAATTTAATTAATTTGCTAACATTACAAAGTATTTTGAATTATACAGTAGGAAGTTTCGAGTGTACTGAGCGACAGGCCTCGTCCCGAGGGAAGCGGAGGCCCGTAATGCGTGTGGCGACACTCCCGACAAGTGCTTTGATGCTATCGCTAATGTGTTCCTATGTGATCGATATTACTCGCATGGTACTGTTTATTATATGAACCGCAGTTTGTTTTCGTTATTTGGCTTCATTTTATTTTGTGTTACATTTTTTTATTGTACAATATTTCATATTGTTCATGTGTAGAATTAAGGCGTTATCATCATCAAAGCGTTTTAAAATCATAGAATAAATATGCCTTGAAAATGATTGTGCGTAAAAATAATGTTTTTTCATCTGTGAGTGTAAGTGATGACGCGGCCTAGTATAGATCAAGCCCGTCTAGAAACAGCCTATTCACTCTTGCCTTAAAGACGTCCAGGTTGTAACGCTCGGGGAACACACAAGGAGGTAACGACTTCCATTCCTTGGCGGTGCACATGAAAACTGATTCGCGAAATTTTACAAACGTTTAAATACCCAATAACTCTAAATATTGAAAGCTTTGGCTTACAGAATTATTTGCATCCGAACCTATACGGTCATGTCACACGTCTGAAAACCACTAATAATTTAAAAAGTTTTGTTCTTTATTCAATACATTATTAGAAATGCCAATGGCTTCATACCGCCAAATTCGGATACTTCACAGGAATTCTCCCACGCAATCTTGAAAGGGTCGTTCCATAAATTGACCTGAATACGGGGAAAATGTTGTAATTTTGAGCCTTTATTGAATTTACCAACTTTACGAGTTGGCGTAGGTACATGGGTCTTGTTGAAGTACTTTTGCTCTTGATAAACAAAATTGTAAATGAAGTTAATTGAGATCCAAGCCAACCTCACCTGCGTATGTAGGTATCCTTTACAATGACATTTGAAGTTCTGGCAACCAGCCAATGCTCACCGGACCAGCGGGTTACATTTACCGTAATTAGATGAATTCGATGATGTTCCTAATAGGGACCTTACGGTTATGGTGCTCTTAGTACTGACTTATTTCAGCTTATTCCAATTTCACATCAGATAACTTTACGAACTGCAAGAGGCCATTCGTACATGGTAGATTTTTTTAAGTGTGATACGAAGCGAAGTTCACATTTTTTATATAGACTGCGAAACTGTGAAGTCTGCAGACCCCTGCATTCTTAATATAAAATTCTGATATTTCAAAGTGAAGTCGGTTTGTATCCAGGTAAACGTAAATCCAGGCGTTGTGGACGCTTAACATCACGTAAGGCAACGTTAGTCGTAATTAACGTTGCCTTGCCGAATGTTAAGCCATAAAATTTCCATCTCATTACAATTTGTCACACTATTAAGATATATATTATGGATGTTAATTACTTGACCAACGTTACCAACTGGCGAAACATCAACGAACGCGTATCGTATTTATTTAGGCATTCGATTTGCATCCAAAGTAATCTGCGTTCACATATCTATTCATTGGCGATGGCGGCCGAATGATTAAACTTGTAACAGTTGAATCTTGCCGCTGTCCGGAGCAAACTCTGCGAATAGATCAGCTAAATAGGAACACTGTCGGCGAAGCCTCCATTTGCATAATGGACGCAGACAACGCCTATCGAAACGTACAAATCAGATAGTTCGAACGTAGTGCGCCTGATTTTACTTGGCAAAACTAATATATATTTCTAAAACTACGTTCTACGCTCCTGCTACTTAAAACCCAACTAAAAGGCACGAGTCACACCCGCCCATTAGTCGAGTCACGCAATGATTTACTAAAACTCTGTAGCATTTTCAGAAAATAACACAAGAACCCAGATATT